>CAEGAG010206908.1:0-10899 GCA_903067065.1 Brachyrhaphis terrabensis
TTAACAAGCTTAAGGTGCTGTATTGGTATTAGCTAGTCATGTTTTAGCTAACATTACCTGCATCCATCAGCATTACTCAACTCAGTCGGTTGTTTTGGGGGAAAAACTGTGAAAAGTTCTTTGCGTTTTGTTGGTTTTCTGCCATGAATTTAACACACCTGAGTAGCTCTGCACAGCAGCAGCAGGTCTCTTTCGTTGCCGCACAGGTATAAACCTAGTGAGAGCGTCTTAGCGCTCATGTTGCGTTTAAAGGCGGCTCGGAAAAAACAGGTTACAACGTGTTAAGAACAATTAAACAGTTTTAACTGTTGAAAAAAGTGACAGAAGGCACAGATATGGGAAGTGTGAAAGCCCCTACAGCTTCCAGTCCAAGGGGGCACGGCTGACCCTGTGGGTGGTCAATGCCCTCCCATGTCGCCAGGCCTGTACAAAGTTCTGTTTAATGTATCTTCAATCAGAAACCAAAGAAAAATCCTCTAAGATATTGTAATTTCCTGTGATTCAAAATGAACATAGACTATGGAAACTGGCAATAAAAAACGAATCCTGAGCAGTATTTAAAGAAAAAAATACATATCGCTTTGCTCATTCTTCATGACAAATGTGTGAAACAAAGTTAACACCTGCAACTGTTCTCAGCCTCTGAAAGCAGTGTGTGTCTGGGCAGAGAGCAGCTCACATGAAGGTCTGCCTCTTGGTAAAGTGACATTGGAAGTGACAAGGAGAATCAAAGTTCCAGGGCTGATCAGAGCCGTGCAGTAAGTCAGAGTGTGCTACGCAGCGACAGGCCATCAAACACACACACATGAGGAGGCAGAAGCTCAGCTTTGTGCAGAAGTAAAAAATAAAGATGAATGTCAGAAACAGAGATGACTGCATGTACGGCTCTGTGAAAAGGAACACAAAGGATGAACCCCAGTTCTCTCCCTTCATCTGATGACCAGATCTCGCCTCTTCATGCTTGAAGGTAAGTGTGTTTGCTTCCATTGATCCACCCAGCAGGAAAATGTTTTGGTTTCCTGACTAAATTGTTTCCAAATTGAAGGAAGAAATTGCTCCTGGATGTTTGACTCCACTCTTTAATTTACAGCGTTGATCTTGGGCAGAATTGGAAGGAAGGTCCCTCCCTGAGAGGAAAATCAAACCCCAACAAGAATTTATCCTGAGGATGTTTTACTGTCGACACTAACAGCCGTCAGCTCCAGTCCTACCCTGTCTACTTCCTGGTTTTGTGGCTACTTGCTGCCAGTACAAACTCTGCACTGGTGGTATTACGGCTCTGTAGCATCCTCCTCCTCAGCAGGAGACAGGGGCCTTCTTGACACTCTTGGGCATCCTGACTATTCTTCACTGCAGCTGAACCTCATACATTAAAGTTCTTTGTGTTGGATATTACCTTCCAGCTGCAGGAATAAACACACACACATTTCACCTTTAAACACAAAGGTGGGAGGTTTAGGGATCAGTCTATCAGGCTGATCCCTAAACCTCCCTGCTGAGCTCCCTGCTGAGCTCCAGAGAGCTCAGCAGGGTTCTCTGGTGGTAATGATAGTGAACATAGATGCTAAACTGATAAAGAACAGTGGGGACACTTCTGTTAATCTGCCAATTAGCAAACGGCTTCCTCTTAATATATTTTTCTCGATAAATTCTAAAGCGCCAACTTGGTTGATTTGTAAACTTTCAGTTAAATAAAGTTTGACATCTGTGTTTAAGTTTTGCTTATCAATTATAAATATTTAAATGGCTAGTATTAAGAGTTTTCCAGGCATACAGTGTGATTTTATAGCCCAAGTAAGTAACTATGATACCTTTAGTTGTAAAAATGCTGTATAAACCAAGTGAGACTGAAAATAAGTTCTTCTTAGTAATTTGACACCTTGAAATTGGGCCTCTGTCTCTTTAAGAAGCTTGTACTCCGTCTGTCAACTGTCACCACGTCGTCACAACAATGTTCCTTCATGTTGCCGTTAACAACCGTTCTTTAGCTTGGACTGAGAATGTGCAAAGTGTTCTTATATGATAAGTGCTTTAGAGTTTAGCACTTTAGGTTTAGCTTCCTCTAAATAGTCTTTTAGTGTTGTGCTTTAGTGTTAGCTTTCGCTAAATAGCCTGTTAGTGCAAGACTTTAGCGGTAGGCTCTGTTAAATAACAAGTTGGAATAGCACTGTAGCTTTAGCAGAACCTATGTTTATAATTAGTACTTTATATGGCTATGTGTCCTTCCCTCCCTGACACGCTGTTATTGTAATTCATAATAACTCACCTGACTAAATAAAAGTTAAATAAACAAATTTAGGGTTAGCGTAACTAACTTTGTAGCTAGTGATGTCCAGCACTGCTCACAACATTCTCCACAAAAAAATGAATATACACCTAATTGCTTTGCTTAAACCACATTAACTGTCAGCATCAAAGAAAGCTGGAAAACATGTGAAGGTTTGTGTTAAAGCTGCAGTTGTTTTCCAGACACTTGATGAATTCTGCTGGGATCCACAGAGGGAGCAGGAAGGATTAGCAAGTCTCTGGCTTTAAACCGACAGGCGTCACAGTCTGTACTTCCTGAGGATTTTAGACTTCAGGGCTCGCAGCACATTTAACATCCCCTCCCCCCGCCTGCCCACCACCCATCCCATTTAACTAACAGTTTGTACACAGTGGGCTCAGGGAGGGGAGGGGAGATGGTAGAACGGGACAAACATGAACACGGGACTCGAAGAAAGCAGGGAGAAGAAGGAGAACGGGTGAAAGGACAGAGTGGTACCTTAGTGGCACTGCGGAGGTGATCATAGTAGACCTCTTCTATAGCCTGGAAGTAGATCACACCCTTCAGCTTGGTCTCATGTTTGTCTGCAGAAAGAGAGAGAGAGAGAGGAGAAGAAAAAAATCAGCACTGGTCAGAACCTGATCCGTTCTGACACCGTCTCAGCTGGAGGAGCCGACTCACACCTCACGCATGTCACCCAGAATCTTCCGAGCAGATCCACACGATGTGCTCATCAGCGCAGGAGCCCGACTTTGATCATGACCAATTTGAGCTTTGTGATGATGGATGGGAAAAGACAAGCACAGCAATATTTTTTTCTCTTCTTTCTGTTTTTTAAAGCAAGTGGAGCTTTTCATTGTGTTTTCAGACTTGCCTGCATTCTTACGCTACTCTGGTACATGATTGCAGTTTGTTTCATCAGCCACTGCAGAACTGCAGTAAGGAACCGGTGGGGAACTCAATAGCCCTCTCTACCTTCAGGCGAAAAAACACTCCAGCAGCCAACTTAAAGAGCAGTAGGTAGAGGCGGGCGCAGCGCCTTCATTTCGAGGAACAACAGCCTGCTTTTAACACGCAGCCATTATCTGCTAATGACCTCTTTAGCATTCAAACAGCCGTGCAATTGCATCTCATTTGACTCCGTCTAAATAAGCCAAAACGTGGCTGTGTTTGAGGCTGATTAGCAGGAATTAGCGGCGCTGCTGACTCCTGTTCGTCACCTCCTGTTACTTCGTGTTCAAGGTCAGGAGACGGGGGCCGCGGCTCGGCATCCCAATCAGCTCGCTCAAAGAGCGCGGCGCTGCGGCGGGCCGGGGCGCGTTTCAGCCCCTGCCAAAGTAATCTCAGTACGCCTCCTCGCCCTGGCTCCCTTTCAACAAGGTACTACTTTAAGCAGCTTTGAGCGGAACCTTGTAAGGACTTCAAAGGGCCCGACAGCGAGCGGGTGTCCCACAGCTCTAGGAACCGCGGCAAATTACACAACATGTCACCCTGCTGGAGGTACGGAGGACGCATGTTCTGACTGTCACTGGGCCGCGGCTTCTGCAGCCCTCCATGTTCTACTCTAGCATTTACATACGGAGGCTGATGCAACCCAAAACTAACACCCGAGTTCCTCCCCAAACAGAATCCTGCATGAGGAGCAGTTAACGCTCCGCAGACGAGATTAGCCATGGATGGAGCAACAAACATGTTTGAGTCAAGTTGACAAGTTAGTTTAGTTTCCAATAAAAAATTGGTCCGTTTCCTTAAATTGGGGGGATCGTACGGTACTTACATGAAATATTATCTACTGATTGGGTTTAGCTGCAGATGCATTTATTACTACAAATCACAAGAATTTACTAAAGGAATGCTGTGTTGTTGAATTTTAGGCTAAAAGGTCTATTTTCTTATACAAAAAAAGGAATTGAATTGTTCACTTTAATTGAATTAAATTTCAGTGGCAATTTCAATGCAGATCTGTAGAACAAACTGTGAAAAGTGAGAGCTCAGAAAATAGAATCATTTGATTATTTGTGTAATATTGTATAAAGTGACCTCAAGTGATTAAATTATTCAATTAATCGCAATTAATCATAAGCATAATCAATTGCTAAAATAAACATTAGTTGAGGCTCTAACCTAAAGTGCGTCTTTATTTTGCAAAACAAAATATAACAAAGTGGAATAAGAGTACAATACCAACAAATTGAACTAAATAACAAATAATAAAATACAACTGTTTCACGCTCAGTCCCACTCCAAAGAAAAAAGAGAAACTTTAACAAACATTAAATGAATCTAGAATCTGGGTGCAGATATAGTGCAGCGCTGTCCCACAAGAAGAGCTCAGAACCTCCGTTAGAATCTGTGTGGTTTACCAGGTCTGAACCAGGTGACCAGGTCACATTAATAAGACTGGAGCTGAGAATTTAACATTTTACAACTCAGTCATAAATGTTTCAAATAACCCAAAACAATCAGGAAGCTAGAGACATTTCAGGACCTTTTATAAGAAAAGACTCTGCAGTTTGTGAAAGAATTGTGAAAGGATAAGACAGATTGCAGAACCAGACTTAATAAACGGGTTCTTTTCTCATTTTCATGGAGGTTCAGAAAGTTTAGCTTCATTCATCTCTGGATTTCATGCAAATGGATTCCTGCTTCCTAAACCTAACTTATTTCAGGCCATGACTAATGTGGGTCTTACCAACGTAGTAGGAGAAGGTCCTCTTGAGGCGGTCGAACACAAACCAGCGCTTCTTCCAGGACTTGATCTTGCCTCCCATCTTCACCAGGTAGCCCTTGCACATCTTCTCTGTGAGGATGACGTGGTAGCACGTCTCCACGCTGTGGCCCGACGACTCCACATGCGAGCGCAGGTCAAACTCCTCCCTCCTGATGGGCAGGTAGCGGGTCATCGGCCGAGCCTGGACAGACGGAAAAGAAAGATTCGACTTCTGTCCTGAAGATCCTGATCTGTTCAAAGATGACGTACTCAAAACTTTGGTAACACTTTATTTGAAGAGCTGTGCATAAGACTGACATGACACTGTCATAAACATGACATAACACCTGTTATGAACATGAATGAGTCTTTATGAATGTCTATGACTGTTGTTAAGACGTGTCATTCAGTAAATGACACGTTCAATGCAAAGTTGACACGTTAATGGATTTTCAATGCAAGTTTTAGAACTTTTTATTAAAAGGGTCATTATTGTCCAAATAATGCAAAGTTTACACTTAACTGACTTTTAATGCAACTTTGTATTAATAGTGTCATTATTTACCAAATGACACTTAATGACAACAGTCATAAACATTCATGAACACTCCTTCATGTTTATAACAGGCGTTATGTCAAGTCAGTCTTATGCACACAGCTTCAAATAAAGTGTTACCAAAACGTCTTACACTAGTTTCCAGTGTTATTTGTTACTTTACATTTGATACCGCTAAATAAAACCCAACTACCTTCTAAAGTTATCCAACTACCTCTAGCATACTAAGTGGGACTATCACACTGACCTGAGAAAAGTTCTTGGACCTCATCTTGACCTCCTTCTCCACAAGCTGCTGTCTGTGGAAAGTTTCATCCTGGAGTCTTTTCTCCGCCTCCTCCCTCCTTCTCCTCTCCTCCTCTAACATCTGACGGCGAGCCAGGCTCTCCCGTTCCTGGGGGGGAAAAGTGCTTTCATTAAATATTTTTTTGATCTTCGGGATCAGCTTTGCAGACCATACAAGATTCTCTCTCTCACTTTTCTTTTTTTTTTTTTTTTTCGTCAGCACAGCACTCATATATTTATGGACATGCTCCCTGCTGGGAGCTACACATAGACTGAGTGCTGACCTCTGAGCAGATCTACCACAGCAGTGCAGCTGAACCAGTCAGCGGCATCGGCTGGTTTACAGTAGTTACATGCTGGACACATGTTCTTTTGACATACCAGGGCTACAGAGAGGCAAAAAATGGAATAAAAATGGAAGACACTTGCAAACAAATCTGATCTTCACAGATGTTTCAAACTAAAATGTGCTGCCATCAAACCACCTAACACTTTTCCTCTGCAGCTCCTCCAGAGCAACCATGGTCCAAGAGCTACATGACCCTTCAAAATAAAACGTGGAATTTGGTCATCTCCTACAGACAATTTGTTTAGGTTTTTAAATCAAGATAATCAGACTTTTGTTTTTTACGTTTTACTTCTACATAAAAGAGACAAAAATATTTCATGTAAAAAAGGCCAGCAGTTATTTATTACCTTTGCAGGTTAAAACATTGCTGAGTTCTACAGGATTTTGGCAAAAGTCATCAAGACCCCTTACAGGACAACTGGTTTTATACTCATGGGGTTTTATAACACATGGGGTTGACACAATTGACCTAATTATTTATTTAGGGGTATTGCAAGAAAAAGAGGCACAATGTACACCGCACTTAATAAGATTTCTCTATTTATTTGAACAAAATAATAAAAAAAAAACAGGAATGATTCCTTTCACTATGCAATTATGCTCTACTTTGTGTTGCTTGATATGAATACCTATGTGATAGATTTGTCTCTGATGACAATAAATTAAGGCTTTATTGTATAAAAAAATTTTATACAATAATAAAAATAAGCTAAAAGAAGCAAATCAATAAGTGATTTTACAAAAAAAAAATGTAAAAAAGAAACTAAACATTTTATTACATAAAATGCAACAACAGTGAACATTCGGTCATTTAGAGCAAAGGACGAATCTGCAGCTAAAAATCCTTCTAACATCAACATGTGAAGGTCAGACCTTTCTGCTGGACTTATCAATACAGTGCAGGGCTGATCAGTTTTTTTGATTGATTGATTGATTGATTGATTAATAATTGGATAGCAAAAGGTTTCCTAATAGGATATGTTTTTTTTCTTTTCAGAATTTGAAGCAGGTGAAGCTAAAACTGCCACTTGAATTCTGGGTGAAACTTATTTATAGATGAAGACGGTTTTTCATCTTAAATGCAAAATGATTTTTTTTTTTTTGCACAGTTTTGGATTAATTGCTGATTAATTGTTTCAGCCCTACAATAAATGTAAAACACTCTCATGTGTTAAATTAGTGTCAGGTGAGGTGAACTTGGATTTTTATCGCTCCACTGACCTCCTTCAGCAGAGAACAGAGTTTGTGAACCAAAGACCTGATTTGCAGTCACAGTCTTAACGTTTTTATGTTTCCATATTCCTGCTCAGTTATGGATGAGATTGCTACACAGGCTGAGGCTCATCCGTCACCGAGGACGGATCCGGGATGAATCAAGTCGGATCCTTACCCGCGATTCGATCAGCCTGGCTTTCTCCAACTGCGCCTCCTTCAGCATCTTCTCCATCTCCTCGATCTTTAGCACGTCCACTCCTCCAACGCTGCTGGCAGACACAGCACAGTGATGACTACCTCACCTCCTGTGGAAACACCTCAATCCATGCAGATCAGAAGAAATCTTTCAAAACAAAGGTATTACAGCGATAAATATGATTGTTTCGTCAGCAGGGAGGTATTGATGAGCAGGCCGGTCATTAATCAGGGAGCTCCAGAGGTGCTGCTCCACCTCCACCAGCCCTCCATCCACTCAGTGTGGTTCAAAGCTGGCTGTCTGGTTGTGGTTTTAGGCTGTGTGTTTGCATGTGTCTGCGAGTATTAACGTCTCGTTTTATTGGTTCAAACGTTTGCAACCCGCGGTTCTGGAGCCGCATGCAGCTCTTCTGTCAGCCTGCAGGGATGTGTGTAACTTTAACCAAAAACAACAGTTAAATATTGCATAGAAACGCCTCAGGAAAGACTAGTTGTAGCTATCGGTCTTTCATTTACACCCCCATCACCGGTCTGCACGTCTGCCAGCTTCCATCCAGATCAGCCGCCACCTTCTGGGTGTTTGCCCATTTCTGCCACCATGTGGAGTTTGATGCACTATGTGAACGGAATTTCAACCATGCAGTCACCTCAACTCGCCCAGATGTGTTAATCCATTATGATTACTGACTAATTGTGAATGCATTTCACTTATCCAGTTACTGGATAAGTGAAATGAAAACCCTTCTAGGTTTTGAAGAACTGATGGAAAAAATATAGAAGCCAATCTCTACAGAAAAAAATCTTTAAAGCTGCAGTATGTAACTTTTATAAATATGTTTTTTTACATATTTGTTAAACTGTCACCATGTCATGACAGGATAATATGAAAAAGTACATCTCCTCCTCCTATCTGTATTTCNGGTGGCTATGCTAACCAGCCTGAGCATTCATGGCAGGGAGCAAGGGGAAGAGTGTGAGTAGCGCATACACCAGGGTGATTACGACACTCCTGCCTCTGGTTGGTTGTTTCTGACTGGTAGCAGTGTATTTCTACAGATGACTGTTGGATCACAGGAAGAGGCAGAGGAGCTCCAGTTTTTCACAGATCACCTGCCTGATACAAAACTGTCCAACATAGTGTCAACAAATATGTAACAAACATGTTTCTTGTAAGAGTTACATACTGCAGCTTAGGTGAACGAAGGAAAGAAAGAAAAAAAGACAAAAGCAAGACCATAAGAAAGAACAAAAAAGAAAGGAACAAAAAAAAACAAAGAAAGTTTAAACCACAGCACCAACATTACTGTGTTGATAATATATTAATATTTGTAGGTATTAAGTCAAATCTTGTTGTGTCAGGGATATATTTCAATATTGAATAAAATATAACTGTAATAGTGCAAAATAACTTACAAACTTATTAAAAACTGTACATGGAGATAAAACAGAAATACATCTGATTCCTTCCAGTATGTAGAACAAATCAGATGAATGCTAACATATTTTTAAATCAAACTTCAAATTGATTTTTAAAAAATATTCAGGCATGTAAAGATCCTTCCTGCCATTAAAAGTGTCCCTCAGCGTGTGTGTTGCTGTCGTACTCACCCGGACATGTTGTCGGGCGAGCAGGCCGAGTTGTTGCCCGTGGAAACGCTGGTGTCCATGCTGTCTGAGCTCTCCAGGCTCAGGGTGTCGTAGGGCTGCTCTCCGGCCGATGGAGGGTGGTGGTGCAGGATGGAGTGGTGCACCAGGGATGGGGGGCCTGATGAGTTGTGGCTCAGAGTGGGACTGTTGGCCATGAGGGGGGAGTAAGAGGCCGGGAGGTGAGGCTGGGAGCCGTGCAGCGCCTCCCACTGGCACTGGGCCTCGGCGGCGGCTCTCTGCTTGAGCTCGGCCAGACGGCGGCGCTGTTCCTCGATCACCTGCTGACCTGACAGGAAGAGGAAGAGAGAAAAGGAGGGATGAATTCCTTTTTTTATTTGAATTTTAGAGGGAGAACAGGACAACAAGCTGATCTGGTCTGAATGCATCTGCTGTATCTCAACCAGAAACTGTTGCTGCGCAAGTTACTCAGCAGTTTGTTGCTAGGTAACCAGAGAGTAAGTAAGTTCCCCACCTTGGTTAACTGTCTGTTAGAGGTTGATCAGCTAAAGCNAGCTAAAGCCTTTCCTCCACCTGCATCTCCCAGAATGTTGTGTGGTTCTGGATAGCAGTTCAGTGAATATTCTATATACTGAATATTGAATATTCTTAAAGTTGTATTGTCTATTGATATTGATCACCTGTCTATCCCAATATATATTGTTATTGATTTAGCACACATCCAGCTATGTACTCAGTCCCAAAGCAAGCAGAACAACCGAGCTCCTCTGAAATTCTCTCTCAACATGCAAGATTCTCCGGCAGAAAGAACCATCAGAGAAAACTGATGGAAGAAGTAAAAAGATCCATGTTGCAAGGGAAAGATAATAAAAAATTTTTGTTGTTGTTATTTGGTGGGTGAAGATTGAATGAGACCATAGAGAGGGGAGGAAAAGCGAAGGTTGGGGTCTGAAATGAGCAGTCAGGTTGTGGGAACGTTGCCTCTGATGGACCAGTCAACAGAGCCAAGAAGTCAGGCTGCCGGGTTTTTATCATCACAAAGCCACATGCAGAGTCTGGGCTTTGTTACGCTGAAGCCTGCAGACTGGATGCTGATTGGCTGCCTGGTTGTTATTGTAGCTTTGTCTGCTTTTCCATTCAGCCTCATTAATGAGGCTGAGTCTGACAGAGCCCTCGTTTACAGAAGCAGTAACAGATTCATAGAGAAGCTGTCCTCCAACGTCACTATTGTCTTTTATTCAGATTTCTGTGACAAACACAAAATAGTGCACGATTGTGAAGTGGAAGTAAAATTGTGGGGGTTTTTTGCTTTTGCTTTGAAATAAAACTTACAAAAGTGAGATTGTTGTCTGATTTCGACCCCTTCGTTAGGACAGTTCTGAATGAATGAACAGAGGATCTGCGTCGTTCATGGTGGCAGCATGATGGAGCCCTGCTGCGTTATTCTCATTGGCTCTTTTTCTAGACTCTTCTTCATTGTTTTTTGTTAACTTGTTGTTGAGGCTTTTGTTGTTTAGACAATTATTCCCTGGATGTTCTTACTTTTTTATTTTGGGTTAGTTATTATGATGTGCAACCGTGACAACAATGTGTTGTTTTCACAACTGAGAGAAGCTGCTTAACATCTCAAAAGTTTAAATAATGCTTCAACTTTGATCCAATTTGACATGTGAGTCTTAATACAGTGAGAGGCGTCTTCAGATTTATTGCAAGACTGA
>CAEGAG010206928.1:0-19669 GCA_903067065.1 Brachyrhaphis terrabensis
CATGGGAGATGTTCAACTTCACTTTCATGTTCATCAAACCGATCTTTCACCAGTCTTGCTGTGTGTATTGGTGCTAAAATGAGAGGTGTTTGTTTCATTGTCCAAGCCCTGTATATATATATATATATATATTTTTTTTTTCCTGTTATAAAGTACAACCCAAACCAAATAGAATAGAATTCATGTCATAAATACTTTATTTATCCCAAAAAGGAAATAAATGTCACAACTCATATAATCCAAGTAGCTTCAGCTCCATAAACCAATGAAAGAGCACTGATTTAATACTGACGTCGGTCATTTTCATGTTGATTACAGTCAGGGTGCATCGATAGAGCAGACAGCCGATGAATCGGCCCCGGTTTTCTTAATTTTGATGGGCTGATTCTTGCATGTGAAGCCGATCTTACCCACCGATCTTCTCTGCAAGCGTATAAAAATAAGCCACTGTCCTCTTCTCCGCTTTGAAGGTTTTGTCTGTTAGCTCCGCACACCAGGCCACGTCTGCAAGTTTGTATTTAACAATAGACATCCCACTGTTGCCAACTCAGCAACTTCCTTACTATAGTCAGTAACATTTTAGATTATAAAAATCAGTATCGAACAAAATCGGAATCGGCAGGTCAGGCTTTTTGAAAATCTGCGATTGGCCAGAAAACTCCCAATCTGTGCACTCCGAGATTAAAAATGCTTCTCAAGTACAACAAACTGCCTGGAAAGCGAACTTCAGCGACCGTTTCGCTGCTTTAAACAAAGTGAACTTTTGGATATGAACAGAAAGCACACGCTGCATTAATGAACTTGTGCGCCGGTGTGACAATGGAAGCGGAGCGCACGGCCAAATCACCGGGGATTTAAGTTGATATGGCGAGAAGCAAACATAAGCATGCGCGACTCAGGGTCAGCGCAATTAGCACTGCGCAGCAGCCGTTCGGCTCCAGGTGTGACTCACCAACCTCCCCTCTCCTACAACCCGTCCTCCCCAAGGCAGACGTGCACACGCTCATCACAGCTCATTAACGGCGCCATCACGGCGGCGACCATCACAGGAACTCAGAACTCACTCGACTAAACGACGGTCGCGACGTCCCTCCCGGCGACGTCTGCTCTGCTAATTTTAGCTCCCAGTAACAAGTTTCCTAATGATGGTGACAAACCTTTAGCTCTGTATATGTTTTTAATAGAAGTCAGGAGTAATGCAGTGGTTGCAATAACCCTGTTGGTGTGTGTTTTGTGTGTGTGTGTGTGTGTGTGTGTGTGTGTGTGTGTGTGTGCGCGCGCAGGAAACAGAAGCGGATCTGGCCGAATCAGAGGAGTACAAAGAAGCTAGGAAAGTATTGGACTCAGTGAAGCTTGAAGGATAATTTCTGCCGGCTTTCTGTTCTCGCCGCTGGATTCTCGCCGGCTTAAATGTCCATTCCCTTTTCTCCGGGCCTTGTTCAGAACCACAGAGACCAACAGAATCCGCTCAAAGTTTCTTGCTCTTGATGTAATTGTTTCTGCTGTTTACTTCTAATTCCTCCCACCTCCATTTGTTCAACTCCTCCTGTGTGTAAATCCCATAAGAACACAGTGAAATATTGTTTATGAACAGCACGGAGTGAAGGGGGCTCCTCAGCGTTTTTGATTATTAAATGCTCGCTTTCGGTCCATTACGTTTGGAAAGGCTTTTTGCATTTTCTTGAGACTTTTCATAAATTTGAATGTTTTGCCTTCTCTGGGACGAGTTTCTGTCGCCTCGGATTATGTTATTTTCTCTTGTTTAGCCTTTTTCTTTCTAAATAAAAAGTATGGCGAAAAATGATCTCTAACAAATCAAAGCCCAAATATTCACTGTGAAGTTTCTCCTAGATGTATTTTTTTTAATTATTTTTCATCTTTAACGTAGGTTTTCATTTCTCTATTATTATTTTAATCCACTTAGCTAAGCCTTTGGAAGAATTTAATTGCATGTATGTTCCTGCTAACCACACTGAACTGGATTGTGTCTTGATGCCTACAATAAAGACGAGCACTTTGGGAAACCCTGTCAGTTACTGATGAATGACAAAACGTCCTCTGCTGCTCTCCCATCTATTATTCAAATGGCCTAAAAATAACGACACCTTACATTACCGCTGAGTGAGTCCTTCCTAAATAGTCGTACTAATAACTGAGCTCAATTGCCAGACAAATTAAGGTTACATTTGACTTGATCCTTATTTTGCAGATTTCGATAATTATCGGGATCACCCCCAAAGTCTCATTACCGCCCTAATGAGGCGGCGCCTCTCCGTGACATCCACCCCGCTCCGTCTCGTTAAGGAAATCGCTCTTCAATGCTGATTATTTTATTTGGAGGTATAATTATATTTCTTTCGGATAAATCACGGCCTAATCGGAGTCCGTGCAGGAGGGCAGCGGCGCTAATTGAGGCATGAGATGCGGCGGCGGGACGCTCCACCTGCGGTTGGCGTGACCCAGAAGGGACCCCGGGCACGGCGGGCTGCAGCTTGGAAACACGTGGGCTGGGGGTCCCTTTTGGTGGGAGGGGTGGGGAGGCAGCAGATGGGAGAACATGTTCTGAGATCCAGCTTTCAGGTTTCTTAGTGACAGGCCAATTTAGGCCAACGGAACCAAACTTTGTCCGTTTATTTAATGTGGACAGCTCGCGTTGATAAACTATAAAGAGCCAGAGTTGGCAAAAAATGCTCTAAGTGAATGGAGCAGCCATGAAACCCCAATAGAAACATTTCTATTACATTTAGTAATTTTAATACATTACTAAATGTATTAAAATATTTATATCAGATATTTAAAACTTAAAGTCAAAACTCAAGATAATATTCCGATCAACTACGATTATCAATATAAACACCATAAGAAGTTACGGTTTTTTATTTTAAAACATTGCGTAATTAACCATATTTTAACAATTATAATGATCATCAGTTTTTTTAAGTTAAATATTTTGTTATTTCTTACTATTCTGAGTATTAATAGAGATTTCCAATGTAATTATTAGCTAATTGGAGTGTTCATTGAATTAGGCCATATATCCTCTCAGTAATGGGATTTACTGTTAATTTATCAACTTGTGCTTCCTGCACTCCACCACCAGAGGAAGAATTAAACTATATGCTGGAAAACAAGACTCTTTGAATTTGATCAATTCATCCAGATATTTAATTACCTAAATTAAGTTCTAACTATTCAGTTTAATTTGGACTTGGTGTCCAAATTAAACTGGTGATATCTGTCTGTCTGAGAAAGAAAAAAAAAAAAAGCACAATGCAGAGTTTCTGAGCAAAATAATTTTTTTAATCAATCCAGAATCATCTGTCCAATTTACATTTATAAGGATAAAGTTTCAAACAGTTGTACATAAACTGTTATAAGCAAAGCTCTGTAGCTTCCTCCTTGGCTGTGGCGCCATAAAGCCAGTGACCGCTGTGTTCAAATGAAATGACATAAAAACTGGCTTGTTGTTTAAAGCATTTTACTAAAATTGTGCTTTTCATGTTTTTTTTTTTTTTTTTAATGGAAGCCCAACTGTGTCATTTTATGCGACAGTATCTTAAAATTATGAACTAGCTTGGAAACAACGCTCACGCTAGTACGGAACTTGCTAGCAAGGGAAGCTTTTTAACTGAGGCAAATAGCAAATCTACACTGGTTGTCATGGAAAAAAACTAAATTCTACCATTTTGAAGAAGCATTTCTGCCACTGGTGGAAAAAAACAACTTTTATCTCGTAATTATGAGTTAAAAAGCTTCACTTGCTAGCATGTTTCACATTAACATCAGCTCTAGCGCTTTTTCCAAACTTGTTCCAAACAATCATTTCCTATACAACATTTCTATTTACTTTCTTAATTAATTTACAGTCCAACCCATAACCAACCAGCCTTGCTATCCTCTGCTGGGCCTGTTACGCAACAAATAAAAATACCACTTATCTGGAGTTAAAGTCTAATATTGTCAATGTAGGATCATTTATTACCAACATATAGTTAGAATTGAGCTATTATTGAGCAATTAATTTACAAACTAGAACGCTTGACTACATTTTTTAAACTTGTAAGCTTTTAAAAGTGCATTTGACCAGTTTTACCTGTAAAATCTTTATATATATATAATGTGGATCCAGTAGAGTTGTTGATATCTCACACAAGACGGGAGACCTTTGCCACTGAACCTAAAAGCCTGCAGCCGTACATTTCTGTCACTTTACCACAACAGAGGTTGTCCCATTTTCCGCCTTTAAGTCTGTCAGTGTCAAACTTTTCCTGCATCAGCTCGGAGCAGCGCCCTGTGGCAGCTGCTCTCCTCTTCCTCGCCACGGTAACTTCATTCCTCCTATAATCCCCCAGACTGTCACCAAATCAGCTGCATGAAACAAGAATCTCATTTGTTGAACTGGGAGCACTGTGCAGATGGAAGATCGATTGTTTTTCTCCTCAGAAATCTCTAATTGAGTGAATACGGACTGCAGAGAGAGAGAGAGAGAAACAGAAACTGCACCAGCTCTGGCCCGTGGAACCAGAAGGTCATGGGTTCAAGCCCGGCCAAAGACAAAAAGAAAGGCTTGGTGATGACGTCCGGCTCATCGAATGCTGTTTTAGATTGCACTGTCTTAATTTGGGTGAAAATAAAAGCTACTTTTATCTTCATTCTTGGCCTTTGTGTTGTCCAGCAGAAAACTATATGACTAATGTGTTATGTATCATGTTTTATGATTAAAGATGTCGCACTGGTAAACACTGAGAACTGCCATAAGATTTTCAATTGATAAAGTTTGTGTTGATCCAAGAATTGAAGTTCCAGCAAGTTGATAGAAGTGATATGGCTCTCTGCCTGGGGTGGCATCTTGTCAAGGGATGGCACCAGCCCTCAAAGATTAATAATAATAATAATAATAATAAGCAAAAGTGATCTGTCAGAAAATATGGCAGCAGGTATTTAAAAACACAGTTTGATGGTGATGAGAAAACAAAAAAACCCAGCTTTTTTATAATTTTGTCTTATTTCGAACGGCCTTAGATTGAGAGGAAGCTTGAAAATTGCAGTAAAGACTGTTTAAACTTGGAATAAGCTGCAATTTCAAAACTAACTCATTTGCAATACATCTGAGCTATTTGTGAAAAGAATAAGTGAAACTAAAAGAAATAAATAAAAAAGGGTTCCTCCCACAAATCTAATTTCGAGAGGTTTTCAAATTTGCTTGGAATTCCTCTTATTAACCTGAGTGGATTTTAGTGAAATCATTTCCACTCAGATCTTTCTTTTAAATCTCACCATATGAAAACGTTTATTATTATTATTATTATTATTATTATTATTATTTATTGGTTATGATCCCACAGTTTGTTTTAGCAGTGTAAAGCAAAGTGTTGTAAAAGTCTCCTTTCAACTGTTGTTGCCCAAAGTAAATTATTTGAAAATAAATTAATGGTAAAATAATAAATAAATAAAAATTCTCTAATTTAAGCAATTTTTCCATTTTGGCTATATCCAAAAGAATCAAAATGCCAACCACATCATTTCATAAAAACAAAATGTCTGACATCCACTCTTATGGACGTTAAACGGCCCAGAATATTGATTGTTTTCAATTGCGGTGTTTGTTTGTCCCGCATGCATCTTTATTCCTCACATCATGATCCGCTCTCTGGCTGTCCGGGTTAAATACGACCCGCCGCACCGATGGGGAGTCATTCACAGCCGTTTGCGCGCAGCAATAAACGCGTGGCGCAAGTGTGTGGTGTCGTAAAACGAAGCGCGCAATCCATCATCACGCAACGTGAAGGATCTAAATTACCCTCGTGTTGCAAGGCGCGTCAGGAGAAGTGTGCACAGGCATCGCTGTTAGGATAAAAAAATAAATTGGGCGGTTAAATTTGCGCAAAAGGATGATTATAATCCGCTCCTTTGTCTATATAAATATAGCAAACCAGAATGGAAATAACAGCCTGGATACAAGAAGACAAAAACCAAAACCAAAACAACATTGAAGTCCAAATTTGCTGCTTTTTCTCTTGCTCCTTTATGTAAAAAAAGAGACAGGAATGAGCGCAAAGGCGTTATAAATAGCGTCCATCCTGCCATGCAGCGCCACCAGATTGCAGACAAATGAAAGATGAGCAGCAGCAGCAGCAGCAGCAACCGGAGCCTGGACGGATGGAGAAAGAAAAGAATCCCGGGCTTCACGCTCGGACGCCTCCATTGTGGTGCATAATAAATAAATCTGCTCTCTCAAAAAAAAAAAAAATGAATGAAAGAAAGAAAGCTCCCGACATCTGTCTACAACATGTCTGACTTTCTTTTTGTCCACATCTATATGCGCTTGCATAAAAAAATAAAAAAAAAATAAAAAAAAAATCCCCTGGGATTATTAAATTCAATTTGATTTAGAAGCATAAAATAAATTTGTTTTTGCTTTTTTTGTGCAAATAAAACGAGTTAATTTGAACAGATTATTAAACGGGACTGAATGGGGAAAAAGAATCGGTGCTTACGTCAGATGCAAATTTGTCCATCAATTGTTATGTTGATCATAACAATCGATCTGAAAAACACTTTTAAATCCTCATGAATGCTGACCAAAGCACTGTGCAATAAAATAAAAATAAAATAAACAATAATAGAGAAAGTTTGATCATTTTGGTTTGCACCAAAAATGCAGACATTTTCTTTTACTTTATTTTTTAAGTTTCAACACTAATTTCACCTGCACTGAAAAAAACATACTGTCAGAATTGAATCAATGAAATTAGGAGCTGTTTTTAATTCACATGTCTGAGTAAAAATGATATATTGTAGGTCTGAGAGCCACATCAAACACAACAACACATTTTCTAAACTGTCATCACTCAGTTTACATGAATTATTCTCATGGTTTTGCTCATCTGGTTTGTCGTTCTATCGAGAAAAAAAAATGAAATAATAAATCAGAATTGGTTTGTGATGACGGCAGAAAACAACTGAAGTAGTGAAAATGTTTCTCCTTAACAACAGCAACAGTTCCTTCAGAGCTAAAAAGCTCTGCTTGCTAGCAAATTTGATTTTAGCGTTAATGCTATCTCTAGCCAAAGATGGAAACAAACTTTAATTTTTGAACTTTTTAACTTGAATAACTTTTTTCCTTTCTATTTTTTTTTTTATTATGGTTTTTTTTTGTTTTGTTTTTAACATCAATTCATATTTACAACACATATCGACCTCACTTATTCGCTGCTGGAAACCACACAAAACCAACAACAAGTGGTTCTCTGTCTTCTTTAGGTAAATTGTCTTGAATAGGTATTGCTGAGGTTTGTCCCCACAGTTGACAATAATGAAACCATAAATTTTAAATTTTATTGGGTAATATCACATACCCTTTAAAATTCGGTTTTATAGTGTAGCCAGAAAACTTGTCTTGGCTCAACTGACAGATTAAACCCTCATGTCCTTTACACATTACACCAAATAACGCTTAGAAATGTCTTCATTTTTCTGTCTGTATTTATTTAAAACATTGTGAGTTTTGAATATTCAGGAATATTTGAATAATGCATGCAGTTTCTATCTTTTGTGTAAACAAAACGGAATTTTAGAGACTGTATCTACTTTTTTTTTAAATCTGCTTTTATTCTGAAAAAGTATTTGTTTGCAAAAGTAAGACATAAACGTCCTTACTAAAATTTGACTGGAGTTTTTGACTAAAGACAACAAATATTCTCATTCACGTGCTAAGGTTAGCATTAATGCTAGCGCTTCATTTCATTGTATTTTTCGTCTAATTTTTGTTTAAAATTAGACTCATTTATTTCTGTCAATTTCTTTCGTTCCTACTTAGAAATTTTCATTCAACTCTAACTTAAGGTGTAAAATTTGACACCAATGTTATGAGTTAAGTTGTGAAGTTTGTTTTGTTAGTGCTCAGTGAATGAACGTATAGGTACAGGGAACTGACTGCAGTTCAATTCTAATAAAGATGTTTTGGTGGTATTTGTCTGCAATCGGGCTTTAGCATTTTTAACCACAGGGCTAATGCTAATGCTAATGCTAACACTAACGTCTAAAAACTTGCAAGCAATTTTGTTTTATCATGTCAGTTTTTGGTTAAAATTAGGCTAATTTATTCATGTGTCAATTTCTTTCATTCCTACTTGGAAATCTTGATTCAAATATAAGATGGAAATTGTTACACCAATTTTATGAGTTAAATTGTGAGGTTTGTTTTATCAATGCACTGTGAACCGGCAGCAGTTCAATTCTAATCAAATTGTTTCGGGGGGGATTTGTTTACAAAAGAAATCAACGGGTGTTGTTACAATGAGACAGTTATTTTTGCATTAAATAAATATTCGGTTGTGGTTGAAATTCGATTAATCGTGTATATTTACCATCCCAAAGTTATTTTTTTATCTTCTTTCACGGTGCATTAAGTTGCATATATTATGTTATTTGATCTTTTTGCTCGAACTGGACCTCAGGGGACTACAAATAGTTCAACTCGTGTTTTTGTTGACTACATGAGACGCGCACGTGTCTCTTGTCCTTCGAGTGAATAAATCCAAACCTTGTTCCAGTGGCCCACAATAAAAAGAAAAAAAACTAAACAAGCGACATCACGCGCAATTAAACAAATGTTGCTGTGGCCCAACATTCCTCAAACGGGTCGAACCTCGACTTCAGACATTAAATCAGGTTATTTTATTGGCTGTAATTTGGAGGAGAAATCAAAGCCAATTACAGGAATGAGGAGGAATGAACTTGTGAGAAGCGAGAGGATGGAGGAGGAGGATGAGGAGGATGGAGGAAGGTGGCGTTGGAGTGGAGTGGGTGGTGGGCAGTCGGGATCTGGCGCTGAAGCTGACATGCTTTGGGCCTCGGCTCTGATTGGTTCTCGTTTGGAGGAGCTCATGGGTTCATTCCGCCGCTAAGCGCCTCCCCGTTCCTCTAAACTACATTATAATGCAACGAACCTCCCTTTTAACCACAAACCGAATTTGCTTTCATTTAGGCTATATATTTTTTCTTAAATAGGTTAAAGTCATAGAGATTTTTTTTTATTTTCATTTTATTTATTTATTTTTTTATTTATTTATTTTTTTTTCGTGTGTGGGAACAGCATTTCGCCCTGGAGCGGTGCGCAATGCTTTCTCACGCCGACCTCCTGGATGCTCGCCTCGGTGAGTTATCGTCACCAAACTCCGGTCTCCAACTCTACTGTAAGCTGGAGGAACTTCTATACATCTTAAATCGAGCTCAGAAAAAAAAAAAGTGTCCAATTTGCTCCTTATGACGTCTTAATGTTGCCCCGAATAGAGCCAAATTCGCCTAATTCATTGGAAAAGTAATTATTATTATTATTACATTACGCCGTAATTTGATTGAACAAATTCCTGAGATCTCGGTGTGATTCGCATTGAGCGGAGGGGTATTTAAGGAGCAGATTGCAGTGTGCATGGTAAATAGTTGTGCTTAATTCTTCTATTTGTGCAGGATGGTTTAATGCATGCGTTCTGATTTTTCTATTTAAAAAATAATAATAATAATAATAATAATAATAATAATAATAATAATAATAATAATAATAATGCATTAGTTTTTTTATGATTCAACATTTTCTCTTGTAATGTTTCATATTTCTGTGCATGTTCAGTTTTTCCTCTAACTATTGTTTTTTTTTTTTCTCTTCCTCTATAGCAGGGCTTTCATCGGTGCAAAAACAAATACAAATCTCACCCGCTCTTGGTTGTTGGTGTGCAGGGATGAAGGACGCCGCGGCGGAGCTCCTGGGCCACAGGGAGGCTCTGAAGTGCAGGCTCGGGGGCGGCGGACCCGACCCGGGACACTCGGGGGAGCTCGGTCCGGACGGCGTGGAGGGAGCCACGATGCTCCCCGGTGACGACATCAGCGGCGGCGGCGGAGGCGGCGGCGGCTCCAACCCGGTGCAGGTGAACAGCAAGGAGCAGGAGAAGCAGCAGCAGCAGCAGCAGAACAACAACAGCAGCGGGAACAACCCGAACCAGTCCGGAGGGCAGCAGAGCCAGAAGCAGAAGCGGCACCGGACCCGCTTCACCCCGGCGCAGCTCAACGAGCTGGAGCGCAGCTTCGCCAAGACGCACTACCCGGACATCTTCATGCGGGAGGAGCTGGCTCTGCGGATCGGCCTGACGGAGTCGAGAGTTCAGGTGGGCCCCGTTAAGAATATTTTTTTTTGCCGTCTCATGTACATTTCTAGAAAAAATTAAGCTTTAAACAAATAAGTGATTTTACGGAGAGAGGCACAAACAAGCGCTGTAGTTGATATTTTTGATAGATAATACATATTTGTTCAAGCAGTGTTTATTGGTGAAAATCAAAAATAGAATAAAAATCGTAGAAAAGAAAAACAAGCTTTAGTTCAACCAAAGTGTATTCAAAGGTCTTCAGCTATAGAGAATCATTTCATTCAGAATTTTTATTGATTTTATTTATTCTTTTTTGTTGTTGTTGTTGTTGCCGGCAACAACAACAAAAGAAAAGTAACCTAGAGGGAATTTTTAAAGCAATAAAGGACCAAAGAAAAAGAAAATGAAAATAAAAACAGTGAAAAACGAAATGAAAAAGCTTTTATTCGTTTTGCAGCTCGAGATGCAAACATCAGTCACTCACCGAGAGGTTCTAGTCCTACATTTCACTGTGTTCCTTTACGACAGGAAACACGTCAAAGGACTTCACGTTTACGGCAAAAACAAAAACAAGCCAAAAAACAAATCAAAACAAAAACAAACAAACAAAGGAAACAGACGCATAAATAAACAAAAGCTGTGCTGCAGATTTTTAAAATTCACTATTATAATTCACACCAATAAATGAACAAAAAATAAATAAATAGCGAAAATAAGATTACTGGTCTCAACTCAACTAAAGGCAGGGCTTTTTATTTTTATTGTTAGTATTTTTTTATTTTTACTTATGTTATTTTATTTATTTGTTTATTTATTACATTTTCGTCACCACAAAATAAACAGAAGTTGTTTACACTTTGCGGCTGATGGAGCTGCACAGGTTATTACTATGATACTCTATTCTCATTTTATTATGGCAACATCTGCGGCTGGTTGCAGTGATTGTTGCAGCTGCACAGATTTAGTCGTATGACAACATTGATCATTTCCAATGTAGTCAAATCAAACCGTATTAACAACAATAATAATATCAATTACAATCACAATTGCGGCAGCAATAATGATGAAATAATGACAAATTTACGACTCGGTTAGGCCTTTTGAGTTTTATTCATTTACTTCATTTACAGACATTTTTGAGGCTTGTGAACGTGTGCGGAGGAATTACGCAATTTGTTTTTGACAATCGATACAAATATCAAAACCGGCGCTTTCGAAGAATATATAAACCCTCGTTTTATTTATTTATTTGTTTATTTTTAGACCGAGCTGCAGTCACGAGGCGTCTCTGCCATTCATTCATCCAGCCTAATTAAGATTGGCCTACATTTCCTGCCCATCCCGTGTAATGGATCTGCAGGGACCCGGACGCTGATAGCAGCTTTATTACACTCATTTAATGGCCGCTGATCAAGCACATATTAGCTTTCAACTGTTCTGAATTTATGTCACGCTTAAAGTTCTCCTATAATTTGCTTACATACTCCGTCTATTGCTTCTCCCTTCCCTCCCCTTCTCTCCCCCCTCAGCATTTTGTCTAAGTGTTTTTTGTTTTTTTTTCCGAACATCGACTTTGCAAAACATCCTGACCGAGAAACAAAGTAAGAAAGAAAGAAAGAAAAGAAACATAGTGCAATTGCACTTTAGCTGCTCCCATGTGAAATAATACTCTAATAATCATTATTATGAGTGGATGGGCCCGTCCGGTGTCTGGAGTATTTGCATAAAATCAGAATTAGTGAAACGATGCGGCTCAGGCTCACCCGCGCATTTAGCGATGGGCCTGTCAGCGCGCTGCACGTCTTAATGCCGCGGCGCCGCGCCGACAGCGGAGCACTCTGTCTTTTCAGACGCAATGAGAGATTGCGTTTTCTTTATGCCACGCCGAAAGCGTAATGCATTTCAGGCCGGATTTCACGGCTGGCTTCGCCGGGAGCGAGACGGTCCCGTCCTTATTACCGCGGCCCGCTTCCTCAAGCAAATCTCCACATTAATCACAGGGCGCGTCTGCCGCTTACAGGAGCCCAAGGACTCCGGGAACCCAGAACAAACTATTGATCTCTGCTGGAATATTGTCTTTGTTAGGGGCGAGCGCGCGCGCGCCGGGGAAAGGCGGCTGCGACCAAAGTAACAATTAGGGCGCAAATTTGATTTATTCTATTAAATATTGTGGAGGAAAAAGTGAGGATCCCCATCTGACATCAGTTTGCAGTCGTTGCCGTTTAGTTAGTATATTAGCAAATATCTATTTGCTTATATATTTATAACTGTTGATATTATTCAATTTTCTCATGCTGAAATATTACCTTTATTGACAACAGAAATATTTTTGTTGTGGAGCTCATGTGTGTATTTATTCACACTTGACATACTTGAATTAAGAGTGTTGTTCATTGTTTATATGAAGAGTGTAGCTTATTTTGTCAATACATGTTTTCGATTAAAGTGCGATTAATCGAGATTAATTAATTAATACCAGACAGAAGACATTTATTTTGTTGATTAATGGTTTACGGTTAAAATGCGATTAATCGCGGTTAAGTATTTATAGATCCCGCAACGATTAGGGATTGTTTAGCCAAGTCCTACTTATATATATATATATATATGTTACAGCATATATACCTCAAATGCTATAATCGATCGTCTCTCATATGAAAAGATCGAGATATGAAATGGATACTCCTGGTTACAATGGGAGTATTTAACCCTCAGCACTGTTTCCCATTCGGCTGATTTGTCACTGCTTGTTGGCATTACAGTGATGATCACACAATGATGTCATGGCAACCCTAGCTGTCAGTGCGCCACCTCCCGCCTGACTCACCACCGCCTGTCTGTCCGCAGGTCTGGTTCCAGAACAGACGCGCCAAGTGGAAGAAGCGCAAGAAGACCACCAACGTGTTTCGAGCGCCGGGGACGCTGCTGCCCACGCACCACGGCCTGCCCCAGTTCCCGTCGGCGGCGGCCGCGGCGGCGGCCATGGGCGACAGCCTCTGCTCCTTCCACGCCAACGACACCCGCTGGGCCACGGCGGGGATGCCCGGCGTATCTCAGCTGCAGCTGCCGCCCGCCCTGGGCCGCCAGCAGGCCATGGCGCAGTCCCTGTCCCAGTGCAGCCTCGGCGCGGGGCCGCCGCCCAACTCCATGGGTCTGTCCAACATGTCGTCCAACGGGTCCGGGCTGCAGTCGCACCTCTACCAGCCCACGTTCCCCGGGATGGTCCCGGCGTCTCTCTCCGGCCCCACCAACGTGACCGGCTCGCCTCAGCTGTGTAGCTCCCCGGACAGTGACGTCTGGAGAGGGACGAGCATCGCGTCGCTGCGCCGCAAAGCGCTGGAGCACACAGTCTCCATGAGTTTCACTTAGTGCCGAAGAGATCTTTCTTTCTGCATCTAGTTCTCTTGCATTCAAAACGGCAAAGAAAAGAAAACAGAAACACAAAACCAGGATACTTGTGAATCTGCAGGCGCCTGGCTCCTTTTTTTTCCCTCCCTCCACTAATATGAGAAGAGACTCCATCAGGCCTGCTGGCCTCCTATCAACCACAGGGCTGGTTCCGGTCAAAGCTATAAGTTATTATTTCGCATGTGGCCTCTATGTCTATTTATTTGTCTATTTAAATTAACTTATTGGTTCGTTCGGTATTTATTTGACTGTTTCTGAGGACGCGCGTTCTGGAGACGCTTCAGAGTACAACAAGATTGCAGATTTCACTTTTCCTCCTGCCGCCAAAAAGGGCCAAAGGGTTTCACACTGGAAGTGCCAAAGCAAAAATAAATAAATAAATGATAATAATAAAAAAATACATAAAGATTTGCTTGGAGGTGTCAAAGACTGACAACTGAAGTTCATCGCCTACCAGGAGAGAGAGAGAGATGATCTAAATCTAACAGGAATCAGGACAACCTGGATGATGACTTGACTGCATGTGCTGTCAAAAACAAAATATAGTGATGATAACAATAATGATAAGTAAAGAAAACACAATAAAAAAGAGGGGGGGGGGGGATGATACTCTGAAGTAAGACATGGAAGCTGACTTAACTATAACCTGTTCTATAGGATGTTTTTGTGTAGCGGAAAGCTCTCTTGTTCCCATTTGGTCGGTTTGTGATAACCTTATGTTTCCAGAACTCTGTCTGTGCTTACGATCAAACATGCCTTTCTTAAATGTTGGAACCATTTTTGTTTCATGGACATGTTTATATCAATTCCGTGTAAAATGAGCCAATAAAAACCATTTTCAGTAATGTCACATCATGGATTGACCCTCGTTTCTTCAAGCTCAAAAATGGGCTTGAAATGGTTAAAAAAAAAAAAGAAGAAGGGAGCAGAGGATCCTTTGGAATTGTAATCAAATTTAAGCATAAATTATAAAGATCGTCCTCATATGCGTCTTATTTCTTCATCTTCATTGTGTTTTCTGGTGAAAAGTTTTATGTCACCGGCTCAGTGGTGGCTCTATCATGAATGTGGCCCTGGGTTAGATCCTCCTTCTGGCCCCCCTGACATCCATCACTCCCCATAGATTTACAGAACGTACGTAGGAATGCTGTCTTCTTTTAATGTTCAATAGCAAATAGATTAAATAAAAAATTATTTAATCTACTTAAATAAATATGTCAAATTCAAACCACTTTTTAAAATGTATTTACTCAACCAGTCTAGGGTAAATGTTTTTTTTTTCTTAATCTTTGTGAAAAAATATTGCTGGAAAGTGATGAACCTAAAGGTTGGCATGTAAACATTTTTACCTGACAACCACACGGTCAAGTCGATTGATAATGTCTGACTCAGAATTAAAGGTTCAGCTTTCTAACAGGTTTTGCTGTTAAAAAAGAAACCCATATAAATCTGGATCAAACTTAAATTCTCATTGTAACAATGAAACTTTCTGAAGTCCAAATTCTGTGTCGGTTCTATGAGTTGATGCCGTTCGTAAGAGAACCCACTGGTCAGTCTATGATTCTGTGCTGGATGTGGCACAGAACGTTTGACTCCTATTTAAAAACTACAATACGTCACTAGAATGAAATGATTTCCTGTTTTATAGTGTAATGAGTCGCTGTTATTTTTTTTCTTTAAGTGCTTCAGTTTGGATACCGTTTGTTTGTTGACTAGATGAGAAAGTAAGCAGCAAAAATCTTTTTTTTTATTCTTATCAAGAGTTTATGTGACCTGCAGGGGTTTTGCCACCCAGGGTGGAGAGCCATATTGTCCGTACCACATTTCACACTGATGACCTTTTGGTGTTTTTGTTAGTATTTGGCATACAGATGTTACAGTCATGCAGAGTTTGAAGAGTTAGTTTCTTTCCGTGTTCAGTCTGACTCATCTTCATGGGTGAGAGAAAAAATAAATAAATCCTAGTAAGTCTGGCAGGTTGATGATGATTATGAGTGACATCTTTTGTTGCTGGACAAAACTCTATTTCAACATGATCCCAAATGAGCAACTGTGGCAAAATCAGGGGTTTCTTTGTTAGCATTGATGCTACAAACAAACACAGTGGGGTAAAAGGTGTCGCTTTTTTTTTTCATAGGACCTATTAAATAACAGCCTTTCTGATATGAGGTGATATCAACAACAGGCTCTAAATCCAAAATCAATAATTAAATCTCTGATTCGACTTTCAAACGCAGCATAGAAAAAGTTTAAGAACAGGTTTATTATGACAGCATGATCTCTGTTTGTTTTACTATTCTTTTATGATGCCTTTTTCTCCTCCTGTGTTGTTGATAATTAAAAAAATAATTTAATTGTCAAGACGAAGGCAGGCTAATTAATTTACCTTAACTGCCTCTATATGCGCTGACAGTTTCCCCGTAGTTTGTTATAGACAATAGAAATATTTACTTAAAAAGTAATTGCTGTGACCCCCCCCCCACATACACACACACACCCACACACATATATATATAAATAAAATAAAACAAGGCTCCACAATGCCACTGTTGCTTTGCTGCTAGTCGCATTCAAATCCCATGGAGTTTTCATGTTCTCCCCATGCATGTATGAGTTCTTTTCTGGGTACTCCCAAAGTCCAAAAAAGGTTGAACACAAACACACCCCATCGTGTGTGTGCATCGCTGTTTGTCTTGTGTGTCTCTTTGTCACAAATCTGACAACATATATATAAAAACTGATCATATATAGTTATGAAACAAAAATAACCAATGGGTACCATTTCTACCATGGTGCCTCATTAGTAGCTGATAATTTAAGTTAAACATTAATGAACAGAAATAATTAGCAATTTGTCTGAAGAATGAGTTATTTGCTCATACCATGAAACACATTTTCTTTTATCACAAATTTAATTTAATTTCTCAGAATTTCTGACAAATTCTGAGAAATTTGTCAGAAATATTCTGCTAATGAAGTCCCCGTAGGACTTCCCCATAGTCAGGAAGTCCTATGGGGAAGTAACCACAGAGAGCAAAAAATGAATGAAATAAACAACAAATGTTTCAATAAAACACATTAATGTCTAAGTAAAAGTTATTAAATGAAATAAAAAAAATAAATAAAAGAATGTGATGATAAAACAAAGAGACAAACACAAATTGTAAAGATTAGAATATTATTCCAGGGTGTCACTGTGGGGATTCAATGATCGCAAGCTTTTTTTTTATTTTTTGGTATTTCCCGGGTTAGGGTTACATCCCTAACAACGTTCACGTGTAAAAGACACGGCGCACGCTGTGCAATTAAAAAAATAAATGAATAAAAAAAATAATCCTACGGGACTTGAACACGTCACAGTGTGCGATCCGGACGATTCAACGGTACGATGGAAAACATCGCAATGCAAAAGCATCGGAGTCTGACTGAGATGTCACCTCGACAACGATGGAGCCGCACGTTACGGGTGTGATCGCGTTTAACACCGGAGTCACACTCTGAAAAGAAGAAGAAAAGCAAGAGGATGAAAGAGCAAAGAAAACATGGTGTAGGGAAAATATCATAAAAATATTTTGGCAAGATTTGATATTTGTTGCTCAGCCATTTTTGATTGATGGCTGATAAGCACTGGTGTAAATCTAACTTTTCAACTAAATTTGATATCTTTCTTTATTTATGG
Source organism: Brachyrhaphis terrabensis (assembly GCA_903067065.1). Taxonomy (NCBI): domain Eukaryota; kingdom Metazoa; phylum Chordata; class Actinopteri; order Cyprinodontiformes; family Poeciliidae; genus Brachyrhaphis; species Brachyrhaphis terrabensis. Next base: position 17,230 of record CAEGAG010206928.1, read on the forward strand.
AACATCTATAATATTTTGTTGATAAGTTTGGTCCTTTGTAACCCCGGGGTATTTTATAAACACCATAAACTTGGTCAGTTTACAACTGACTCCATTTGCCTCGCATCATAAATACAGTTAATCTGCATCACGGTTTTCTTGGTTTCCTTCCACAATCTAAAAGCAAACACAGTTGAGTACACATATTTACACACACTGTATGAAAGCGCTTTTTTTTTTTCTCTCCCCGTGACTGTCTGATGTTAAGTCACACAAAACTCTGGTTAAACATTGACTGAAAAGTGGGAAGGCGCTCGGAGAGGAAGAAGCCATTAATACAAAAAACCCCCCCAAAAAAACAATATTCTGCTAATGTAAAAAAATAAAAACACAATTTTTCTATTCCGATGTTTCCATTAAGTAAGAAACGCAATTAAAAATCACACATGAATAAGTTTTTTTACGTGATAAGTCAAAAAACCTCCCAACAAAATAAAACATGTGTTCCGACCTCCGACTACTTCCTGTTGTCGTCTTCTTCGTGGTTTTGCGCCAGTGGTAACATCCTGTTGTTGGTCACGTGACTTCCGTGATGCAAAAAAAAAAGAAAGAGTTTCCGTCGCAGTTTTGCGAAATAAAACAATTCCGTTGCATCCAAACAAATCACCTCAACTAAAAAAAAAAAGAGAGTTTTATTTATTTGTTTATTTAATTTAATTAATTAATTAATTTATTTATTTTTCAAAAATTGCCACGTGCAATTGTTCTGGTCAATGGAGCCAGAAAAACTCAGATCACAGTTTTTGGGACAAACGTGTAACTTTGCCGTGGTGTTTTGCTGCACTTCACAAAACAGATGGAGCCATGAAGAAAGAACATTATATGGAAATATTGAATTAAAACAGCAGCCAGAAGGTTAAAGCTTGGAGACAAATGGGTCAAATGACTCTCAGCATGTCATCAGAAAAGATACAAAACAAATGGCTTGAGGTCAACAAGGTCGATGTCCTGAGGCATCCGTCAGGAAGCTTGGATCAAATCTGAAAAGGTTTCGCGTGATTCAGGCGCCTTGTTTGCTTTAGCGGCAGAGAGAAAGCGTAACAGAACGGATGTTTCAGTACGGGATAGAGATTTTTGCAGTCGCGGCGACAGATGCGAAATAATATTATATAAAATGTAATAATTAGCTTCACTATCAGCCAGGTTAATTAGTTTGCGGAAACGGGTAACCTGTTTTTCATTGGGTAATTTGTCACAAGACGACGAGGCAGCCAATCAGTGACCCCGCTGTCGGCGGGGATCATTTCTCCCACAATGCTGTGCAGCGAGTGTATCGTGGGCCAATGTTTACCTCCTACTTATTCCACACAAATAAACCAAATCAGTCAATAAACCATCCGAGGGTGAACGCGGCTCTCTCTCTCTCTCTATCAGGGATTATGAATGGGAGTCCATTAATTTTTTCCCCCAGCATGTGAGGTTATGCGTCTGTGTTTGCTGTGAAGATGTTCACACCGGTAAGGGAGAACGTCGCGACAAAATCCTATGCATTTGTGGAACCCATGAATACAAATCAGGGTTCACGAATTTTTAGTTAGAGTCGCAAATGAACAATAATGGTTTGACATTTTTTTGGTAATAAGTTGCTTTGCTTCCCTGCAGATTGTTATGATTAGTAGATCCATGCAAATTTGTCCATTAAGAGCAAAGGTGAAGGAGGGATGTTATAAGTCCATATCTACGTCCATGTTGCCTATTTATACACATAAAAACAACCACCAACCTTTCCTTTCTAAATAAAAAAAAAACATGTTATGGATTTCCATAATAATGATGCAAAAGTGTGTGTTTTAAAAAGTTTACCCTGCAAATCAGGGCCTGTAGTTAAAAAAACCCAACACCTGCCTTTTTAGAGCTGCGGTATACTTTTGTGAAAATATCTATAGATTTTTTTACATATTTGTTAAAATGTCACTATGCCGTGACAGAATAGCATGAGACGATAATCTGTGAGAAAAATCAAGCTGCGCTGCTTTCTCCCAGCACCAACAAGAAACAGCCAATCAGAGCGAGGAGGTGGGTCTCAGCACGGTCAATCAGGCTCGTGTACGCTCCTACTCTCTTTCTGATAGCAGGATCTTGTCATGATTGCTAACGCTAGTTAGAATGGTCAACACTGACAAGTTTCATGTGACGGTGAGGTTTTTTCTTCCCCTATAGAACATCTAGCAGTGCATACACCACTGCATGATAGACAGCGCTAAGGCCCGCCTCCTGGTTCTGACTGGTTGTTTTTTCTTCACAGGGCAATAGGAGCTCAGAGAAGGAGCTTGAACTTCGCAAATTATCTGACCTGTACTGTCACAGCATAGTGACAGTTTCAAGAAATATATGTATATATATATATATATATGTAAAAACAAAAAACATGTGTGTATATATATATATATATATATATATA
>CAEGAG010206951.1:0-14053 GCA_903067065.1 Brachyrhaphis terrabensis
TTTCACTTGCCCTGCGGAGACTGTTAACCAATTAAGGGTGAGATCCAACAAAGATTAGCCATTTAGGAGAGTGGAGCTACACTAACGCTGGTTTGTCAGCGGCCAGCAGGCTGCCTGTCTGTGGTGTGAGCCTGCTCAGTCTGTCCTTGCCTTCTGTCACGTTTTGCACCAGTTATTCCATTGTTTCAATGCATTATCAGTACTAGATCTCTACAAGTGAATGTTTCTGCCATGTGCATAGTGATTTACCCTCTTACAGAGTTCTTGTATCCTCTTCTTTTGTTACCCAAATGTATCAGATAATGTAATACATTTTCATATTGGGCAAAGAGCCCTGTGATGGTGAGCTGTCCAGAGTGTACCCTATCTCTTGTCCAATGACCGCTGGAGATACGCCCCAGATCCAAACCAAACTATGTTGATGTGAAAAAGTAATTATCCCTTAAGCTTAACAACTGATTGCACCACCCTTGATGGCAACAACTGCCATCAAGCATTTGAAATAACCACAAATGTGTCTACATTTGATGCTTTTTGAGCATGAACTACATATCAGTTAGATTTAAGTTAAAATTTTGAAGTCAATCTTGAAACTTCACTTTGTGTTACTGAGTCAGTCATGGATGGACCTGCAAATGTACTTCAGATCATTGGCCTACTTCATAACCAAGTGTGTTTGAGCATCACACTACCATCATGACACTTGACTCTAACTATGATGTTCTTTCTCTTGAATGTTTTAGTAGAACCTTCAAAATAATTATAGAATTACTCAATTTGTCTGCACAATGTTTTCTTTAAGGTTTGGTCAATCATCAAAATGTTCTTTGGCAAATCTGAGAAGGGCTTTTGTACTATTGAACAGCATTGTTTCGTCCTTGAAACTCATCCATTAATGTTTTTTTTTTGTTTTTTTTAAACCCACTCATATCATCACATTCATGCCAAAAAAAATAATTTAATTCCACCGAAAACAATTGTTGCAAGACATTTTTGTTTCTTCTGGAAGCTCTAAAAGTGTTGTTTTAGTTATGGGCAGCTAATTTAAGTTTTCCAATAAAACAACATATCTCTAACCAATGCTTTTCATAAAGCTGGTGCAAATGATCACATGACCAAACTTCTTTACTCCCTGCCTGCTCTTCTGAAGGTAAATGTCCGTCTCAAACTTGTACAAGAGAAAGTTAGTATAATATGCAAATATTGCAAAAATATTTTATGACAGTGTTCCTTAAATTACTTTCTACTGATATATAGAGATTTTCATCCCTGCATGGATCTTTTAATCATAAGAAGAATAAATATGGCAACAATTGTTGCTGCTAACACACTACATAAACAGAGCTATGCTAGTTGTCAAAGGTTTGGCTGATTATTGTGCCTGTCTTGTTTTGTCAACACTGCTTAAAACTATCAGATGTTTTAGATCTTCAAAGAACCTCAAAATGAGTTGTTCTACATTTCCCGCTGTTGAAAAATATTGTTCTAATCTGTGAATAATGAGATGTGCAATTTTTCGCACCAAGGTGTTGTGAATCTCAAGCAATTGTGTTAAAAGTACGCTATTCTTATTCTTCTCCACCTCCTCCTCTTCTTCTTAGACAAAGTCATGTGCTTGCTATCAACTGAAACTCTGGCCAACCACATCAATCAGAAGAGTTACTGCCTCCAACTGACAAACACACCCACAAAACAGAGTGAGCACAATTTTTGTGAGAGAGCATACAGATGGGGCAAAGGAGCATATTTTACCACTCGCTGTGCAACATTCATGGGCCCACAAGTAAGTGGAAATGCAGCCTTGATCAGAGCTATGTGATCTCTCAATTAATATAAACACTGTCGTTGTGATTGCTTAACATCATGGCAGGAATGTGCCCCCATACAAACTGACCTTAACCAAGGCAAGTTAGGTATTCAGTATTTTAGATGATGACATGGGGTTTTTATAACCAGAAAAAGTCACTGATTTGCTCTTGGAGTAAATTTGGTAAACTTGTCACTCCTGAAAGGGTTTACCATTTGTCCATGTTTTCTCCATTGGTGTGTAGAAGCTCTCTCTCTAGATTACTGAAACCCCAAAGACTTAGAAATAGCTTTGTAATCTTACAGACGAACCAATTTCAAAACATAGTTTCCTATCAGGTGTTGAATTTACTTAGTTTTGCATGAAGAAATTCTTCTTGAGATATGTTAGTCCTTTTTGTGTTAACAGATCATGCTTAAATTATATTTTTTACATTGTTTCAATAAAATGCCGAAGTTCTCTCATAGTGCAGCAATGGGGCTCGTCTTACTCTTTCACAAGGCATTAGGTTAGTTTCAATAGTCTTTTTTCCCCTAAATTCTTAATCTGAAAATTATATTTTTAGAGCTAAGATGACCTTTGTTTCATATTTAAATAGTTTAATGTTTGAAAGATTTTGGTCAGACAAATAATGCAAAGTAGAAGAAATCTGTTAGTGGGGGGCAGTCTTATTTACAGTGCTGTATGATGTAGAAAGCTTATGCAACCCTACCTGCCTAAGATATTTCAGTCTAATTTAGGGAAGAAAATTAATAAAAACAAAAAAATTTAATTTTAATTCAAATCCTCCTGCAATTTGGTTTCAATAGTTTCACCTAGTGCATGAAGTGCATATACTTAGTCATTTGATAATAATCCCAAATTAACATTTTGTCTGCCTTATTCTACAAATCTAAGACACAAAGCCTCTTGTATCATGCCCATAGGGATAATTTCAGTTCTCAAGGCAGCAAGCTGTGGTAAGATTGGTTTGGCCCTGAAATCAATGGTCTGATCCCTCTCTGTACCGCTTTCTGGCTGACACGCTTGACTTTTCATCTCCACGGTCGCATAGATTGATGACTTATGACCGAGAATGTATGTCTGCTGACCTATGGCGTTGAGTGAGTGACACATAATTAATCCAATCACACAGAAAACTGGAAAAAGTAAAGGGAACAATGGTTCAGTGTCATCAGGGCTTGGCTTCAAATAACCATTTAACATTTGAAAGTGGAGACCATTCAATGTACTGCTTCAACAATTATTATAAGAGCACATGAACAGGTTTCACAGGGTCCCTTATTAAAATAGTTCTCATCAATACAAATTACCCATGTGTAAGTCACAATAAGTTGTGTTTTTGCGGGTTACCCCTAAGCTCCTTGCCGTGTCTTAGGGTGCTCCCCCTCTCCTACTCTACATTCAACACCTGGGTCAGTGGATACCAGCAACAAGCCCTGAGCGGGCTCCTCTGATGCACAGTTAATTAGAATTCATTTCTGAGCATGCATTAGCCATGCCTGTCTATTTATGGGCCGCTCTCAAATGCAACCACTACAAAACAGTGCACTGTAATTAACCCCAACTAATCAGATAGCGCACTTGTGTTGTGTTCCCATTCGTCCTCAGGCACACAACCATTGGACAGAGGTTCCAGAGAGAGGATGAGCCCATTCTATAGTTCAGAATGGCTAAGCAGATTAAAACCTCATATCAAACATGATATTTACAGGCAAAGCTCAGTGGAGAGTGCTCCTTTTATGTGGAATAGGGAGAGGCTTCAGGGCTGGGCTTTTAAAGCCATGTCCCTTAATTGTATTCTGGCTAAGTGGGATGAATCGTGCTTTTTAATCAGACTACTGACGTGGTTGTGGTTTGTAAAAGTATAGAGATTGTGCCTGACAGTTAAGATGCTGAATGATATGCTTTTAATCCAGGCCTCTGTATTCAAATGCTTTTTGGCACCTTGCTGACACTTGTAAGCATCTATTTTGTGCTTCTGCTATTGCAGGAAGTCATTTTTTACAAAGCATTTATTAAATGTATACCTAAAAATGCATTGGTAAAGGAGGGGTACTTAGTTGTTTGTTATTTTAGACCAGTCCTCAAGGGCTGCTGTCCTGCAGTTTTTTTTAGATGTGCCACCACTGGTACAAAACACTGGAATGAAATGACTTAATTACCTCCTCCTTGTGTAAGTTCTCCAGAGCCTTGCTAATGACCTAATTATTCTATTCAGGTGTGGTGGAGTAGAGGCACATCTAAAAGTTGCAGGACACCGGCCCTCCAGGACTGGAGTTTGACACCTATGTTTTAGACTGTAAGCTTAGAGATACATGAAGAAGTTTCTTGTAGGAATGAGACCTGATGCACTTTGTTACACTGAGAGCTTTGCTCCTCCTAGTGGCTGATCTTGACTATATTTTCCCCTCACAGCTGTACATAAATACCTTTGATAGAAGGGATTTACCACATAATATAATAAATTGTAACCACTTTTCCTTCTCCTCTTCATGGAGCTGCTCACGTGGTGGGTGGAAAATAAGAATCACTGCAATCTTTTTGATGTAACCTGACAGGCTCACCATATAGAAAGTAATAAAACCAGCATAAGCCCCGCTGTTCAATCTAGTCAATTTGAATTTCATGACCAATCAAATGTCGACAAGGTGTCACTTGGTGGGTAGGGAAGAGGGGAGAGTGAATCCCTTTCCCAAACAGCTAATCCAACTTTAATCCTAGTCATTAGGAATTAGACATGCAGAGCTGTCCGGCCGTGCCTCTAAATTACAATCAAACGGTTACCAATTACACAAATTATTGATGGTAGATTCTCTTTTCAACTGCAAATTAAGGCTATTAAGGAAGGCTCCTTTTTAATGCAAAAGTGACTAATTAACCAGCGGATAGAAAATCTGCTGCCCAGATATCAAAAAGTTCTTAGCACACATTGCAGAAACACAAGGGAACCAATTAGTTTAATTATCAAAACAGCTAATTAAAATTGCACAGTTCCTAATTAGTTCTTTGCTTTTGCCTCTAATTGACAGCATGGAGATAAATGGGCTGCCGATGAAAATGGGGAGAGGAGAAAAACAGGAGAAACTTCGGCAGAATATTTATGCTGACTTTATCTCCGTCTGTGTGGCAGCCCTTGAAAGTGGAAAATTAATGACCTTAATTCCCAAACTGTTTTTCCTCCTAACGGTGCTCCCCTCTGCGCTCCTGGTGCATGCTCCTTTGTATAGGCCTGCCACCCTGCCAACTGCTGGAATGGGAAATGAGGGGTACTTGGGGGTGGGAAGGAGCCACGATTCTCCTCCTAATGTGACAGCTTCCACCTAACAATGGGGAAAGATGAAAGAATGGAGCAGATGTAACCACTGGGAGCGTTGCATCATGGGACTGCAACCCGGTCGCACTGTTTTCTTTTTTTTTTTTTTTTTTTTAGAAAGGAAACTTCTGTCATCCACAGGGACAAGAATTTGTCCCAAGAAAGAGCTGAAACTCTGCTGGGACAGAGATAAAAGACATTTAATGTGGCAGCGTTTGGTTTGAATTGCATATATTGACTGCACTACTTTGCAAGTTAGCTACTTTTGAAATCTTACACGTTTTTGTTGATGAAACAAAAAGACTCTAAAGGCAGATAATATACCTGAAACATGTCTTATCCTGTGGATTTACTGTTATGGCCCAAACTACTTATTGATGTGATCTTTTTAAAGGTCCTTGAAAATAAAGAAGAAAAACGGCCTCTTTTTGAAGTAAATGCTACACTACTAAACTTGATCGTTGTCTGTCCTCCTGGCAGGCATCATTTCTTTGTCCATGTTGCTGCAAGGCCAACCTTGTCATGCGTAATCCCAGCCCTCTCCCAGGATGCAAGTAACAAGCAGGTCCCTTTGGCACATTAGTAGATAGCTATCAACTAATCAGTTTACTTTTAGGACTGTGTTAAAATGTAAATTACATTAATGCACAAATTATGCATCCTACCATGCATGTAGGCCGGACCAGAGGCCACACAATACCAGTGTAATTCATTTAGTGCAGTCTACATGCAGTGTTAATGCACTTTGATTTTGCCTGCTCTGGTCCAGATGAAGGGTGATATGTTATCCAGTTCGTGTCTGGGGAAACTGGTTGGGCTTTGTGTTAGCTTGGAGAAGAAGTACTGATATTTTCCACAATTTAAATTTAAACTGCTAAGAGGTTTACTTTTGTCGTAATCATTGGAAGGGACCTACTACTCCATGTGCATCCAAAAATTTAATTTATCCTTTTGTTGATAATATTTACCTGTAATCCGTCTGAGCCAGACTGCCTGAAGTACACATTTGCTAAGATTCAGAGTATGATTTATCTGAATTCGTCCTATCTGTTGCAGAATTACACCCTGAAGAGGCTGGTTTGTTGCAAAGCCTTGGCCTGGAGGATCTTTGCTGCCCGTGACTAACAAACACACGCCTACCACTAATTGATTGTCTTGTGTTTTATTTATGGTGCAGTAGTAATTAGTGGACAGCATAATGTAAGCCATTCATTAGCACCTGGCTACCGTTATGGATTTCAGTGCTTTGTCTCAGATGCACACATCATTAGGGAGAAACAAAGACTGGAATTTATTAGCAAGGCGTCTTATAAATATTCTCCAAGTCAGTGTGCCTTTAAGGAAAAACACAGGCCTGTAAAACTTTTGTCAGCGTTTGCTCACTGATTCCATTTTCTGCAGAATATGTTAAGGAAGAGCAGTATAAATTTAATTTTAATTGTTTTGTACACACGCCAGTGAAAAGGAACTGATTGGATACAGTTCAGAGACAGTATATTAATACGTTATTTTCATATGTTAATTGCTTTGCATAATCTCTCCCCTTTGCTTGGTTCGGAAGTACCTGGCATTGAGAAGGAGGCAGAAGAGAATACAAGACTCCAATTTACATAAAACCAACTCCTCTGAACATTAAATAATAATGCATCTGCAAGCTAAAGGTGTGTTCAGTTAACAGATAGCACATCTTTATAATTTATGGTCTAGTTGTTTCAGTGCTTTCGAGTCCATTTTCCTCTCTGCCTGGTTTTAAAGAAATCTTGTTACTGGAGAATTGACTGGAATGAATTGAGATTTTAATCCCATTGACTTTCTTGCATGGAAATGCACACTGGTAGGGAAATATAATGGTGGGCCCTGTAATCAAAGACACTTGTATTCAGCTCTGTACAATAATGAATCTTATCAAATGTTAAAGCCTGGGTCGTGTGCGTGGGGCTCAAATTTCAAGCTTTTTGACCATCCCCATTTGAGGAATTCCTGAGGGACTGTGTGATTACTCAAGTTTAGCAGTTTATTGCCTCATCTTTCAATAGCCACTGAAGCACAAAATTCTCATCTAGGTTGCTCTTTTTTTCCCTCCCCTTGAAGAACAGGCCAATATAGAGTGCAGAACAGCTGCTCAGATCCCGAGGAACTGCTGTTGGCACCACAGTGTTATTAGCTGTCACCATCATTGTCCACTCACTGTGTCATTTGAAAGAATAAGGGCTACGCTTTGTGACAAGAATCAGTCAAGTAATTTTAATTGCAGCTAGCATATGAGCATAGCAGCAAGACAAATATAAAAATGGAAAGACACAAAGTAAACAAAAATTTAAAGCAACCTGTTAATAAAGCTTTATCGGTTTGAAGGATCATCTCTAATTAAATTGTTTTCCAGAATACAAAAAAAAAAAAAAACATGGAGATACACATTATGCACTCATTTAACTCCCGTTTCACCCCCTCCCCACTTGGGCCTATTTTTATGGTATCTGCCTTCACACTAAAAGGTAGGGCTGACCGGTTTGTTTTTCTGATATTGATGAAGGGCTAATTAGTAGGGTCAGTGGCACATATTTCAAGAATGCCACCCAAGATTTACAAAAGTGAAACTAAGAATACCCATTTCACACAAATAAAGGTTTCACAAATCATAACTTTGTTTTGAAGAACCTTAAAGTGAAACTAAACAATGTAAAAGCATAACCCCACTCCCAGACAATTTTAAAAAAAATTCCACTAAAGTGGGCATTTTAGGAGACACTCAGGGGCATGGTCAAGTGTTGGATGAACGGAGGAGGTTAACCAAGAGTGATGGGAGCCGACATTCATTTTAGTGTACTGAATCTCTAGAATCAGTACATTAAAATGATCAGTTCACAAGATCCATTTACCTGATCACACAGTTGATTTACGTAGAGTGAAATGGCGCTTCTTCCAGCACAATCTGCGTACTGTACTGTGTTGGAGTGGCGCTGTATCCAACACAGTGCTGCTCACTCTGTGTCTCCAAGCTAACAGTTAATGTTGTGTCAAGAGACATAAAAGCAAATGCACACACACCCCAGTCTCCATTATCTTAACATACCCTTTACTTGTTTATTTGACAGACTGGAAATGCATTTGCATAATACGCAGTCTTCAGTCAAAATAAGCATATTGCATCAAGTGAAGCATTATATTGGTTTGCATTATGTCTGCATATTTGATTCAGGGGTTAGACAGCATCTGGAGACTGCCCAACAACATGTGAAACCACCAATCGCTCTACAATCACAGCGAGTGCTTCCTTGAGCTCCTCCAGCTTTCTGAGCACTTTAGTCACTCTCACAGTCATCCTGCAGCAAACCCCACCTCCAGTCAGAGCAGAGAGGAGACTTACTCAACTCTGTTGCAAATGAAATCCACATTGCCAATGAATCATCAATAATGTACAAAGCTGAAAATGCTATTGAACATTAAGAAAACATCCTCAAGCCACAATTTATAGTTTATCTGCATAAAAGTTGATTTGGGGTTTAGTTTAAATCAACTTTTGAACTTGAATTTGTGTATTTAGATACACAAATTCAAGTTTTTCCAGTTTATATGATGTATAACAAATCTAATTACATTTTATAAATGTCAACCTGTGCATTAAGGAATCTTTGTAGTGTGGTTCAGCTTTACATGCTCTAAGCATTGTATATTATGATTGAATAATTATAAAATTCAGTCCAGATTCCTTAAAACAAATAATGGGATGGCCCCTTAAATCAAATTTATTTAATTTGACTCAAAGAATATGGGGCAGGCTGGTTTGCAATGATAGAAAGGCAAAGACTACTTATTACATCCTCTGTATGTATGCAGGATATTTTCTCAGGACACGTCAATCAGCAGACAGGCTACAACATCAGCAGTCAGCCCAAATCGGTGCCAGTATCTCAGCTAAGAACAGGAAACCGAGTCTTCAGTTTCTACAGGCTTGCGAAAATTGGACAACAGCAGATTGGAAAAAAGTTGTCTGGACTGATGAGTCCCACTTTCACTGGATGTCATTCAGACAGTAGGGTTGTAATTTGGCAAAACCATTATGAAAGAATAAACTCATCCTGTCTTTTACAACTATTCAGGCAGGTGGTGCTGTAAATGTTTCAGCATATTTTCTAAGGAAACTTCTTGGACACCTTACTTCCAAATGACAAGAATTTAAATGCCTCATAATTGATATTCTGACAAATATGAAACAACTGTAAAAGCAAAATGTTCACTGTACCGAGGGCAAAAGGAAGCCACACCTGCTACTAGCATGGTGTTCCTAATAAAGCGGCCAGTGAATGTTTAGTTCCCTGCAAATGTTTGTGAAAAGTAATAGGGATGTCAAGAGCAATGTACCATAAAAAAGTATCAAGCCAACATTACAATGGATTTTTTTGTGACGTAATACCTACTTTGTGAGTCTATTAAATCCTACACTCCTTTATTTACATATGTAGGATGTTAGGGTTCAGTGTGATCATAATGTATATTGTTACAACTTTAAAAGTTGTTACATATAACCATAAAAAAATTGGTAATTCAAGATGCTAACGACTGTTTAAATTAAAGCATATCCTGACCTCTCCCCCACCCACACACTCAGTTTTAAGGTACTCCATTTTTTTTTTTTCTCCAGTTTCCTGCTTAGGAGAAAACTCAAGCAGGTTGCATGGGTGAGAGTGATGTGATGCTGTTTTATATTTGAATGACTAAACGTGACCTTTGAGATTAGAGGAGGAGTTGCTTCTAGGGGGGGCTGAAGAGAATCCCTGCTGCTATGAAGCTCATGTCCCTTTGATCCCTCTGTAATGAGACTAACACCAGGCGTTGTGGTCACTGAACACATTGACACACCACTGGAGAGCAGACGGCTCTGCTGCCTGGTGTTACAGCTGGCTCTGTGTGTGTGTGTGTGTGTGTTGTGTGTCTTCAGGTAGTGCCTGGAGACATTCAATATATCCACTGGGATTTACTATTTGACTATAATCCACTGCTTCATGCAGTAATTTGCCATTAACATGCCTTATGAATGATGTATGCAAGTGTCCACCATTTGTCATGCCAATTAAAAAACTTCATATGGCAGAGGCACTCGTGGCATGTCTCATTTTCTCCACAGAAGGAAAAGTTAAATTGGGGGGAAAAGAAAGTAGAGTTTTATTTGTGCCGAGAAAAGTTTTCAGTTGTGATGTTGGAGGGCATTCCCCCTGACCTGAACACCACTCCAGTGAAACCCAGCTCTCTCAGACATCTTTAGAGATCCACTGAAGATCAATCATGACCGGGGCCGTCCCCACGAGACCCTTAGTAACAACCACTGATTGCTTTCTGCTGTGCAGGCCGTTAAGTGGAGTCTGGCAATGGCTCCTGGACAACACTTAACAATCAATCAGAGGACACAACCACTTCTCATTGCATCCCAGCTCTTCCCCTGCATTACACACAAACAATAATTCAGGTGGACACAAGTGACACTTAAGAATCACAGCCAGAGCGTGCCCCGTGATTTAACTGGAGAGGGATATGCAGGACTGCAAGAAACTTGATCTCCTGGATTTTACAAAACCCATCCAGCTGGGCTGACTTTTCACCTACTGTCATTTGGACCATGCTGAAAAAGAATGAAGCCATGAAATTGATGCTTACAAACTGAGTTTAACCATCAAGGATCTCCAGTTTGGTTTGAGAGCAGAACGCCAAAGAAGTTTCATCTGATACCCAAAGGAGTTCAAAATCTCATAACAGCAGCAAGGTTATGAAACATAGCTGTAAACATTTTCCAAATATTTGGTTGAAATATCCTGTTACAAATATTTCAAGCATTTTGCGAGATCCACTGTTTGCCAAGGACAAAATACACAGAAGGAAATACAATATAAACATCATGGAAATGAGAAACTGGCTCTTCAGTGCATCATGCCATCCCAGTGTAAATACATCTAAAGCTGAAAGTCTCCCATAAAAGCCTAGACTTAAAGTTTGCCTATTGATTCCATTGACTTAATGAACCTTCAACCCTCCATCAGATGACTGCCCAATATATGCACTAATCTCTGCAACGGATGTCTGGCTGTGGTTCCTTTTAAATTAATTGATCTACTCAGCTGGGGAAATGGGCAAGTATTGATATGATTCTGGACGCTGTGATGGATGTGTGTGATGGTAAAACATAAGCTAACATGGGTCAGTGGGCAGAATTTCAGGGAAAATCTTTAGTGACACTTTTTAAAAACAAATTGACATATTTTTTGTCTGTGGTAACTCTGAATAAACTTTATTATTGCAGTATTTTGTGAATAAAATCTAAACCCTTAAAAACAGATTTACATTTCTGAATGTTTGTTGAAATTTTTAGGTCATATTTTTGCTGAAATAATTCAATAATATTTTCCATTTATTTTTCTTATTGAATTTCAGACTTTTAGTAATAGCAGTAGACAAATGGGTCAATAGAATAAAAGGGAATAATAATGATTTCAACTGAAAGTTTCTGAAAAACTAGAATCCATTTCTCTGGTGGTCTACACCAATCGCAACAAACTCCACAAGATCATCACAATGGCTTTGTGTGATGTTTAGACCACACAGCAAATATTTATCTGAGTCAGATTGCACCCAAGAGAGGCAGAAACATCCACCCCCTCCCTTCTCTCCTTTTGTTGAAAGAAATGCACAGGGTCATTGTTTTGGCACGTTACAACTTCTAACCATTCACTTTTTTGCAGAAGAAAATCCATTGTTCAGTCTCTCCACAATAATAATTGTGAGTGCTATGACTACTCACTACAAGCTAATAATCACTGCAAGCTACATTGTGAACCCCAACACTGGTGAGTCTGAGATGGCATCAAATAATTTTGTCTGTCTTCCCCTCTGAGAGCAACACAGCCAAGAGTGTTTGATGTCCCTTCAGTCCATTTCAACCGCAGAAAGGCATTTTGAGAAAATTGAAACAACCTATTTCTTCCTCTGATCTCCTTCTGCTGTACATGCTTGTCAGAAATGTTCAGCTCTCCTGTGACAAACAGTAATGAGTCAGCTGTGCAGGTCAAAGGCCACTGACAAAGCCAAGATCTTATTTTATAAACTCCTTCTTCGTCTCAAACTGATGAGCTAACAATGAATCAAAAAACACTTTTGTGAACGGAATGTCATGCTAGAGTGACATAATTAGGCACAAAAATGGCCCCAAGTTGATACTCCAAAGACAAGACGGGTTTCTTCCACAAAATCCACTTGGTTTCCTCATGTTGACACCCACACAATGAGTTTTTTTTTTTCCAATATGCAAGCATAAATGGCAAAGTGGAAAATGATGTAAAAGCAGGTTTAAATGTTTGCTGAAAAAGTACAGAGCAATTTAGGGAGAATTCTGATGTTTTAAACATTATTTGGCCAAGGTTTTAGAGCTGGTTTCAAACTCCAGTCCTCAAGAACCAGTGTCCTACAGCTTTTAGATGCCTCTCTGCTTCAGCACACCTGGCTCCAATATTAAGTCATTAGAAGAGCTTCGCAGAGGTAGACTGACTTAGAGATAGATAAAATTCAATATCAAGCATTAAGAATTTGCTGTGGGGCAATGAAAACAACACCAGTGACAGCATTACAAGTAGAAATGGGAGAGATGCCATTGGAGTTTAGAAGAAAACAATTAGCAGTAGTGTTTTGGGCAAACGTNTTATATTACAACCATGCCAAGAAAGTGTTAAGAATGTAAATGTAAATAGTTTTGGATGGATAATAAATAAAGAAATAAAGGAAATAGGATTAAATCAATGTTTAATTAGCCCGGTGGTGGATTTCTCGTGTAATCCGCCTTGGATACAAAAGGAGATGGAAGTGGATTTAAAATTATTGGAGGAAGGAAGACAAACAGTAGAAGGAGAGGTGGAAGTATATATAAGAAGCAGTGACGTGCGGTGAGATTCATGGATGGTGAGGCACTGACTTCATCTGTCAGATTTACAAGCATATTGTATTGTAGTGTACAAATAATCAGGCAACATTTCGGTACTCTACCTTTTATGTAATCCATTCTGTAATCCATTCTGAAAGTAAGGGCATGCGAGAAGAAAACGATAACTGTACTTGACTTGCTAACTGTAAACTCCCGCCTGTTGTCACTTATTCTGCAGCCAATAAATCGCAAAAAGAATCCCTGAGCTCACTAGCGCCCCCTATCGTGAGGCAGGAGCAGTGCGTGCCTCACCCCGTGCCTATTTTCAGCCGTTTTATGATTGCGCTAGCACAAAAAACACATTACACGCATATAGTTGCTGTTCATTATATAAATCGGCTTAACTTTGGAAACTTACTTCATATATCAAACGTGTTTGAACATTCTAATAGTGATATAAAGAGAGACAGCGATCTGCTCTCACTAAATAACATGGCAGCATAGTTAGCCGAGTCATTGCGCAATCCATGGTTAGGCTCAGCAAGGTGCTGCCTCACCTCCCGGATTTTCTCAGCATTTAACGGTAAATGTGAAAATTCGGCGATTTTGAAGAAAAAATGTTGGCGCTTAGCTTTTTAATTAAATTATTACCCATGAAAAGTGTTACAGTCGATAAAAAATAATCTAAAAATGGTGAAGTTTAATGGAAAATTACTTTATAGTACAAATCAATTGATAAATATAAATATATATTTTTTTTCATTTCTTTCTTTCCATGATGTCAGGGGAGGCCGTGCCTCACCTGCCTCCCCTGACCGCACGTCACTGATCCAAACACTCTAAACTTTCAATATTTGCTGAACATTAACTGAAAATTTAATCAGTAAGCTTTTTGGAGTCTGTAGCAAAAAAAAAAATCCCGTGTCCTGATGTGTTTGAGTTTCATCCATGGAGCCAAAATGACATTAAATGTTTATATAAACGTGAGTTGCAACAGTCTTGGAGGTATAACTTTTCAAATTCATCC
>CAEGAG010206957.1:0-12362 GCA_903067065.1 Brachyrhaphis terrabensis
CTGTGCAGATAAACAGATTATCAGCAAATTCTGGATTTGCACATCATGCAGTTAGTCAGGAAATGTAGAACAATCGAAAGAAAGCGAAGGAATCTGTCACTTTTCAGTTTCACATGGTGTTGGAACAAGTCTAGAAAATCTTGTACTGTAAGGTTTTAGCTCATACTATATCTGAAGCTGTTTAAAATACTTCTCCTAACTGAGAATGTTACAGACATTTTAGGGTCACAGGTCGTATGTCCAGACTGCCTCTGCAGTACATTCACGTTATCTCATAATGTAGTCATCGTCCTGTTTAAATCATTTGAGTGTGCATTTACCTTGGGTTGTCCTAACATCAGCAGTAGCTGCTAAGTTATCCAACCATAACTTGAACATTAGGATTCACTTACTTACATTAGTAGGACATAAGAAAGGAAGACACATTGCTGTGACGGGGCCACATTAACCGGATTTATGTCTCCAAAGTCAAAGGCTTACCTAGACTGCACACATCGCAGACACATTAGAGTCCACGAGTGATTTTAAAGCTACACCTGCTGCCCTGACGACCAGTTCAGTGGCTTTCAATAACAATTAGGAAACACACGCACGCACACACACTTCCACACATAAAGGTTTAGAATCCTCAATAAAAGCTAAAGTAAACATCATTAATATTGTAGAATAGAACATGCAAAATAAGCACCCACTGAGCACAGCAACACACACACTGTACGCAAACGGAAACCGATGCATTCATATGCATCAAATCCTGCTGTTTCAGATGGATGGGATTTCATTCCTACATACTTACAGTGAAGCTCAGTGTTGATGTGATCACATAACCTTCTTAATAAAAACACACTAATGCACATTTTGAACTCAACATACAGGTTTTGTAAGTACAAGCAGACCAATTCATAAACGACTAACTATAAAAACTAAACAGACACAAGCCAGACATTGTTTTCCGCTATTTAGTTGTACAGTGCAGATTTTTTTCCCCCTACTGTTAGAGCTGCTTCCAAACAGTCCCAGTTCCCTCCATTCAAATATCCAACCAGCGTCTTTAATCTTAACTGAAGTGCTCTGAAACGGGGAATATTCCTGAGAGGGTCAATACAGTCCTGGATATAAAAGTACCTTGTAAGCTTTTATGCCGTCTCTCCTCTATACACACTCCACTCCACACTTAGTAATATTCTCTAACAGCTTTCTTTGCTCTTGTTTCAGATTCACTTACTGTTTCTTATGCTCCTCTTTGGTCAGCATGCTTTTCCTCCCTCCTTCTTGGTGTGTCTCTTTTGTAGCTGGTAGTCCTTTAGTCCTCGCCAGCGCTCTCTCCTCTCCTCTCCTGACTCTTTACCGCTCTCTATCTCTCCCCGTCTCATTCTGACGCTGCTGATCCTCGTGGAGCCCAGTGATTCTCTCCCTCCCTCCCTCTCTCTCTTCATCTCTACCTCTCTCTCATTCTTCCTCTCCTTAATCGATTTCGATCTCTGCTTCTACCTACTGCAATTTTCTCATTAACTCTTGCATATATCTGTTTTTTCTTAAATCCTGTCACTCTGTTATTAGAACCCCTTCTTTGACTCAATCTCTTTCCATGTTATTCCCTATTAGAGGCTTATCCCAGTGGAATGCTGTAGTTTTGATGTAGTTCACTACATCAACCGTGGCACGAGAATGGACCCAGTTAAACTTTGGCAGCACAGAAGTGTCTGCTCCTGGGAGTCGAGCCAGGACACACACACACACACACACACACACCGAAATGTGCACTGTTGCTTGGGTCACTTGCTTTATTTATACCTTTGCTTTTCTGGCTGAACAGTCTACTACTGCTCACTTAGTGACTTTCGTTTACTGATACATTCTCTAAAGCTCTCCAGCCTCCTTTTTGCCCGATTTCTACCTCTTATCACCATCAGGTTCTCCTCTTTTATCTTTGTTCCTTACACACACCTAATTCTCTGCCTTAGCCTTTCCTGCCACTCATCCTGCTTTGATCTGATCGTGTGTCTGTGCCAACATTCATTCCTGCTGCGGATGGCATCACTTTCTTCTGACAGTAAAAAAGACGGCAAAAGTAAACACTGCGTCAGCCTCAAATTATGTGTAATGATGATTACTTTGTCTTCTCAGTGTGGCAGAAACTCTCTGATTGCTAATTAATTTTCTCGTTTGTCTTGCATTGTAAAAGACTGAATTATGAAATAGATGTTTAGTTTGTTTTTTTTTTCCATTAAAATTTCAAACATACTTTGAACACATTTTTCTGAATGCTGCAGTTTCTTGCAAAACTACTCATATCCCTTCAACTTTTTCCACATTTTCTTAACCTTCTCACACACACCCAATAATTTACTGAAAACTCAAAATTAAATCCAGTGAAACCATCTCCCTTCAGAAGTCTCTTAATTAGTTAATATGGTCAGTTTGTGTGTAGTTCAGTAAATACAGCTGCTCTGTGAATTCTTGAAGGTTTGTTAGAGAACATTAGAGAGTAAACGGCATCAGTGAACCCACCAGACAAGTCAGGGATGAAGTAGCAGAGAAGTTTGAAAAGGGCTTGGGCTATGAGGCAGTCAGACCATTCATCTGAGAAACAAAGAAGCTGTCAGTATCTCTGCAGGAGCTGCAGCTTTGGTGAGAGAATTTGTTCACAGCACAACTCCAAAAATCTGATTTTTAATGGAAGAGTGCCAGGATTGTTAAATTTGTAAAAGAGAATAATGAGAAGTCACTTATGTGGTTTACTGCAAACAATGTAAAAGATAACATCCCCCAACAAACAATGAAAGCATGGTGGTGGCAGCATCATGCCTTGGTTTGCTTTTTAAAAACAGGAGCATGGTGGATGAAAGTGTGACCAAGACTGCAAATGACTGGTCTTGAGATGCACCTTAAAGCAGGACCACAGCCCTTCATATACAGCCAGCATTGTGTGGTAATCAGTCATATGTTAGACTAGCCCCACTGACCTAAATCTGATTAGGAAAAATTTATCCGCAGGACTACACGACTCAACTTCACAGATGCTCCTCATCCAGTCTAAATAAAAATGTGTCACATTTTTCAGATTTGTATTTGTCAAAACCTTGAAAAACATGATCAGTGACGAATTCCTTTGTCCTGATCTAGTCACATAAATTCCCAACAAAATGTGACAAACCCTAAAAAATTTCAAGAAGTATGAGTGTCTTCTAAGACGAGCCAGCCCAGCTGAAGTTGTGTCACTATCTAAATGTATTTATTTATTAATGTTTCTGGACTTTCCCAACATCCTGAGGGAGATTTCAGGTGTGTTACTATTCACTGAGTGTTTCTTTGATGCAGCATCCTCATGAGTGTCCCTGGTGACCCCCTCCCTATCTGAGAATAACCAGTGATATATGCGCCACAGCAAAGTGGTTGACTCACCTTGCGTTGTGTTTCCGTTGACCTCTAGTAAGAGAGAGAAGAGCTCCTGTATGTGTGCTTGTACCGATGTAAATGGGGTTGTGCATACACATGCAGGCTGAGCAGCAAGAGGGGTTTGATGCGAGTGATAGCTCTGTTAGAGCATGGTCACAGCTATTTGATTCTGGAGTGCAGGATGAGAGGAGAAGGATGTCATTGTCAAAGAGAGAGACAGAGAGGGAGGAGAAGGAGTGTGCTGTCTAGGCTGGAGAAAGAGAAAAATCTCCTTATTTTAGCTTGCAAATATCTCATTCTATCCCATTTTTCTAGTCCTCCTGTCCTCTCATCTTCACACTTTTATTCCTTTCTCCTTGATCTCCCTCCTTTCCTAGCTTTTCTCCCTCCTATTAGTATCACCTGAATTTGTCTCCTTGTACTTGACTCGGGGGTGGGGGAATGAGGACACATTGATCTGTTTCCTTACGAGACCGCTATGCTCATGCTCATGCTCCAAATGCAAAGAGACCCCCTAAATCTTTGTCTCAGACAAATACTCACAGTAGCTCTAATTAAACCACCTGACAATCCATCTCTACCTCAAACCCCCTCAGCTTTATATCTCACCCTCCGGGTCTGGGGAAACATGCGGGCTCATGTGTGTTTGTGTGTAATAGAGCGAGGTCAAAGACGAGTTTGTGTCTGTGGAGGGTGCTGCAGGCTCCCAGTGAGGCTTTTTATTTTAGGTGTTCTGTTTAAAAAAAAATATTGGAAAATCACAGTTGTGAGCCGTGTAATGATTTCCCATCTGGGAGGAAGCCTCAAATGGAGCAATAAAGGGTGGAAGATGGAAAGAGGAGAGGAAAAGGTAGAAAGGAGACGCAATTCAAACCTAATCATTCTGCTTGTTAAAGCTAGTCATAGTTACGATGTTTTAATGTGTTATTTTAATGCTTACTTTATTGACTCCTGTATTCAAGTTTTAGCTGTGTAATGATGTACTATCTTAAGTTTAAATGTTTCATACACAGTGTGAAAATCGTCTCCCTTTTCAACACCAGTAGGAATCGTGCTTGTCCATGTGACACATTTCTTTGGGTTATAAACTCTTCTTCCTTAGTTTTAAGTTGCATTAATCGTGATTTAATGTTCCGTTCCCCTTTCTCCCACTTTGGCAAATTAAATTAAAATAAATCCAGGAGGAAGATTGCCTTTACTCAAAACTAAAGTTTGATGAAGTAAATTTCAAACATAATTTGCGCATAAATTGGTCAAGGTGAGGGAGAGAAGGTTTATGAAAAAAAGTTGCAACAACTGGGTGTGGACGGATAGAAAAAACTGTTCTAGCTACCAAATCCTGATTTAGAATTAATTTCTCTGTATAAGTAAAATTTAACTTCAATTGTGTATTTTGAGAAAATATCCATGTATATTTAATGAGCCAGTAAACACTAACGTGCCTCATTAGTGCAGTGATCTGTTTCTAGCTGGGTTGTCCTTCTCATTTATTTATTTAGCTTGGTCTAAATGTTTTATCATTTAGGGCAGGAGCATGAAAGAAGAGTAAACCAGCAACTGTAAGCTGGCAGGTAAAACATTTATTCAAACCAGCCAATTTAAAGGAGGACCGTTAACATTTACATGTGCTAATTTCATCTGTTCAGCGTCACAAATGGAATTTATACAAATATATCTGCACTTCACCATTGCTGTCCACACAGCAATGGCCATGTCAGCACACATTTCCACTTTGCCTATTACTGTGGCTAAAAGTTTTCTTTCTAAAAATGTTTTTCAGCATTTCGATTATACCCTTTTCTTAACTTTTTCCTCAGTACCACAGTGAGGCTTAAATATTTATATATTCCTGTCACTGCTGTGTGTAAACTGATACCAAAATATGTCATTATGTTGTAAAATTCAACCAATTTCCACCATAAAATATAGTGTGCTCTGCGGTTTCTGGGGGTTTGTACTATAGCAAAGCTGAATTATTTATTTATTTTTTTTTTTTCATTTTTGTCTATATTGCAGACATTTTTTAAGGAACTGTCATTTTAATGCAAGTTAGAAATTACAACTTTTAATATATTTTAATCAACTCTGACCAGAGTGAGAGGATGGGAGTGAGGGACATTGCCTCAACAAGCCCTGAAATCCCTCTTTGTCTTTGTGACACCACTGATGGCTTTATTAATATACACCTGGCAAGTGTGCTCTTCAAACTTTTTAGCATCTCCTTGAAGGTGCTAATGAAACACATTATTTAGAGCGCAGACAAACAGTTTGCCCCCTTGAGCATTTAGATGGAGTTTTAAAGGAGACTCTTCTCTGATAGGTCTTCAGAGAATAGTAATTACAGTGAAATAGGACAATACAGCACATGACCTGCACTTTAATTTGCAGACATGCACAGGCAAACACACAAAGAGTGATCATGGAGGCAAAAATCCTCCGTCAAATAATATCGGTAAGTGACCAAGTGCGTGGGTGGGTTCCTAATCTTGTTACTGTTCAGTGGCTGCACACTAAAGAGGAAACGATTGAAAAGAAAGGCAGACTGAGTTAATTGTCCTGTTCAGTCCTGTCTATAGATGCTGGGTATGCTGGTAGACACATAAAATTGTATAATTAGATTAAACTCCCACAATAATGTCTTTGGAATGGACAATAACAGTGGAGTTGGGTTTTAAAGCCAGAAGTCGATGATACTAATATCACCACTGAGTTTTGAAATAAAATTAAGGTAGTTGAGTAACGGATATGTCCAGTAATTAGTCAGTGCTTAGATGTCAGATTAAAATGGTCTCCTGGCACATTTAATAGGGGAGCATGCAGGAGAGGAGAAGTAGAGAAAGAGAAGAGAGAGATAAAAGATGCGAGTCTTCAGAAGTGGTCTCTAGTGTCACTAAATTGCAGAAGTTAGCAGGAGAAAATGGCTTCTCATGCACTAAGTTCAAACAAATTCCTTTTAGAATCTAGGAGTCTTCATATCCCGTGACATATTTATTAAATGAACCTTTTCATGTAATTGAATAGACGCTCTAATGTCAATTTATGGGTCTCTATTTGATTTATTATTGTAACGAGCTTCCGGTTTTCTCCTTTAGAGTAAAAAGAAAAAAAGCACAAATTATACAGACCCTACTTATTTTGATGCGACGGGAAAAGGTGAAAGCTGTCACCGCACTGGATGCCGTTCATTCCTCATCCTCAATTAGCCATCCATCATCTCTCTTCTCTTTTGCTTGCCTCCCTTTTTCGCTGCCAAATCTGGTGGATAATTTCACCCAAGCGCTGGCATGCAGAAATACCTGTACATCTGTGGGACTCTCTGAAACAGATTTGTGATCTTTATGTGGATTTGAGTTAAAGATCAGGAAGCACTCAAGCAGAGGAAGAAGACAGACAAATCAGAGCAGCCCCAAACCAAGGCTTTTGATTCTGTGCTCCTGTTTGTGTCCAGATGATTTCCAGATTAGGTGATCAGAATTTTTAATCACTATTTACTGATAATACAATAAATGAAAATGTGTCCAAGGGGGGTTAGGGTGACCTACATACCAGACTATGTAGGTCTGGTATGTAGACTTACATACCTGACCTACTCTGGTATGCTCTGAATTTTTACTTCAAATGTTCATAAAGAAAAAAAAAAACTAAACCATAATTTGAAAAAAGATTTGTAGATTTTTTTTTATTTTTTTTTTTACAATTCAGTCACAATATGGTAACAATCTCACATTGGCTTTGTGATAATGTAATAACTTGCTACTTTTACGTAATTACTAAAATAATTGCAATGGAACATTAGAACTTACCAACACTACTGGTATCCAACTGCAGTTGTTTAAATAAAAAAAACCCACTGAATATGGATATACTAAATTTCACTACTAATGCAGAAAAAATCTTATTGTTGCATTTGCATTGATTGAATAAGATAAAATAAAATGTCAAAGTATGTGTACACTACTGTCAATTTTTTTTTTCTTATTTTAAGCTATGATTTTGCTACCATTTCACTACATAATGTTGCTGTTATTATCTAGTAGTAGTTTTAAAACAGTTTTATCCGTTACATAATATTCCTTATTGTGACCATATTCACATCAAATTGAAGTCTGCCACTTTTCTCAATTAAAATTCGGACAGCTTTAGTGCCTTGTGTGTTTGACTCTTACATAAACCTCTGATAAATCTTCCCTCTATCTCATGTAAGGCAATGAATGTAATCTAGAAATAGAAGAAAAAAACCCAGTCCCCTTGGCAATGGTTTTGTTTGTTTATAGCAATTCTGATAATTTGGGAATAACATTTCTCGTTGCCCTCTTGTTGGCACATGCAGGCACTTTAAAAATAACATCAGGAATAACACGTTTTCCTGCTGAGACTGCCATCCTGCAGCACGATCTCGTTGACGCATTTTGACTGGAATGCTAATGTCATAAATTACCAAGCGGCGGAGCTGGTCTGCAGATGTCTCCTTATAGTTACCTGAAACAAGATGGAGCAACAATTTTTTTTCAATTCTTGGCTTCAGATGAAAACCTTCAAGAAAAGTAATGTTGCCTTTCCCCCTCCTTCTGTTTTATTTTGTTTTACCTCTTTTAGTCAAGAGTTGTTGCCTGCATGACAGCTATCCTGAGTCAGATGGATGATCGTCATTATGCCACGTACATAGAAACCTTCACTGGAACTACTGATCTAGTGGTAACTTCACACACACGCCTCCAAATTTAAAGGCAATAAGCAATCTTTTCAACTAGATTGCTTAAGGTTTTATTGGAAGTGATTCACTTTTTTCTCTTTAATCGCAGGACTTCCTGATGGAGTCCTTCCTGCTTTTCAAGGACCTGATTGGAAAACATGTATATCCCTCTGACTGGATGGCCATGATCATGGTGCAGAACAGGTCGGTACTTCATAATGAGCAAAACTGACATGCTTGCATTTATACAGGGTCTAGAGTTTAGACAATGCACATGATGAGATCCTTTTATTCAGCTAAATAAGCCACAGCAGTCCTGCTATACGGCCTGCTGTTCAACCCATGAGGCATGGCCAGGGTTGGACTTAGGAGGGTGTCATCGCCGCACCTGGCGAAGAAGTTCGTCCTTCCGCCGCCTCTGGGCGGGCACCGGATCAGTCAGAGATCCAGGTTCTGGCGGACTATAGAACTGCTGTTAGCAAGGCTAACGTCTTGAGAAGCGGAGAGGAACGATGGTTCTGTTCTATGTCCAACCCTGTCAGCTTGGATATTTTCTTCATCACCTCTCTGTCACGCTCTTCTTTTTCTTTTGTTGCTGCGTTCCGCTGTCATTCACTCTGTTGTCCGCCATCATGAGAAATCCCTCACTGACGCTCCGCCCCAAAGCGTAAGAAGCGTCCAACTTGGACCAATAATAATCGAGCATTCATGATGGACGTTTACCAGAACAGATCAGACATTTTTTCAACAACACCACCAAAATCCTCTTAGCCAGTGATAAAATTAAGACATTCTGACCTTATTGATTCAGAAAAATGCAGCCAGGGGCCCCCGAAGCGCCGGGGCCCCTGGCTGCAGCCCGGTAAGCCCGTGCTAAAATCCAGGCTTGGACATGGCGCTACATCTTAAAGGACTGTCAACATCCACAATGAATTGTTCATCTGCTCTAACCCACACTGAGATGAGTTAGAGATAGTAAAGCTGGGATCAGGGCTGTAATGATGAAAACGGCTGATGTGACAAATACGCTGGTGTGTGCGGACTGATAGAGCAAAAATCTATCAATGAAAGGAGCCAGAGGGGAGGCTAAAGCTGTGAAGCCAATAGGTAGAAGAGAGAGTGAAGTAAAAAGAACAACTCACTCTGTAGACTGGGGCTTGGGAAGAAGTGTGCAAATATAGCATTTGAGTTCCACTACATAGAAAATGTAAGAGGAAGGGGAGTGACACGGGATGTCATTTGGCTCTGGATAATGATGATAGATAGTGTTTGGGCCAAAAGAGGTTGGAAGCAGTTTCTCCTTAAGTTCAAAAATGCATTAAATAACATCTCACTGATACCTCTGCACTCATTGTGTCGAGCTACTGTCATGCTTCTACTGAGATAGAAGAATAGCAATAGTTTAAAAAATCCCTGAAAAAGCAGTTTACAGTATGAAACGCCATGAAATTCCTTATCTAGAAAAAAACCCCAGTTTCGATGCATTACACATTTTTATTCATTGGATTTTTTTTTTCTCACGCAAGATTAGTTTTGTTATTGATCATTGCAGTGCCAATGTGTTACATCCATTAATCATGGATCTGATTTTTATTTTAAATACGGGTCTTTAGTGATGTATTTAAAACATTTTTGGGCGGAGGAAATCTTCATGCATCTAACAGATTCAATTAATTTCAAAAATATTAATTGGCTTCATAAGTGTATACGAGATAATTCTAAAAATATAATGTTAGTCTACTTAGATCCAAAATTAGTTTTTAACTGTACTTTGCATGTTTGCAAATACCAATATGCCCCTAAGTTTCAATGATCTGACCCAAACGGTCACCCTCAGATAAAAGGTAATGTGTAAGCATGTTCAGGAACAACCCAGGGATCACCAGATGCCAGAATCTCACTAAAAGTAGATGAAGCATCATTGTCACTGTATGCAGTGAAGCATGTGTTATATCATCATGCACTGAGAAGGTCCTGACCACTAAAAAAGTAAACAAAATCAAGCTCAACTGGAATTTGTAGCTGCCTACATGAACAATTCCAGTCCCTTCAGGAGAAATGCTTTATCATCAGGTGTTGCAAAAATTAAGCACTTTGGACAGAATGATAAAAAAAATATATATTTGATGAATCGTTTTGCGTTTAAACTTAAGAAAATGATACTATCAAGTATGGGAAACATAGACTCAGCCCAAGGGGTTACTTAGAATAATTTTAACAATATTTAAGGGTGGATAAACACCAAATCTCTAAATATACCTAAACTCAACAGTTAGATGATTTAAACTTAAACTACTGGGTTTTCCAGTTGTAAAATTATTCCAAACACACACCAAAACTTTTTAACTGTAAGGAAGATTCCAGCCATACCTTATTAAAACATTTAAATTAAAAAAGGTGTTCTCATGCCAGGAAATTGAGCAATTTTAAGAAACCTCACCTTTTCTGATTCCAAGAGTTTCCGAACATCCAATCACTATCATGCCAGAATATCATTCCTTCTACTTCGCTTTCTGTTAGAAAACATTTTTAGTTTCCTTGCAACTGACTGATCAGCATTTCATCCATGTATTCACTCTGTGTAGATTAGAGAAAATCTGTGTTAATTTAAACTTGTGCACTCACTTCCTGTCTGCACCATGGTAAGAAAAACAACTCCTTTAATATTTTCTAGTCTTAAGTTTTATAAGGAAAAAAATCATCTCATTCCTTCACTGGCTTATTGACACACTACTTTTTGTTATTAATAAAAGCATTTGTGCTCGTCCTTCTTAAAATTTCCACTTTATTCACAACATTTGGAATTAGTTAGAAAAGAAAAACAAACACAAATACATTGTCTAGCATTTTAATTTTAAAAAAATGAGAGTACCATTGGAAATATCCCATACTACAGTGGGATTAAAGAATATAACATGAATATATTTATTTTTAACATTGACTTATCCTTTAGGGTGTTCCTGAGAGCCATCAATACCTATGCTGACACAATGAACCAAAAGTTCCTGACTAATGATGACTTCGAAGTGCAGGTAATTGTGTTTTGTATACAGTATATAAAAATATTATGTAGCTGTGATCATTTTTCTGTTTCACTGTTTAGTATGCTTCCTGAAGACTTTCTCTGCTTTCTCTGTCTCCATAGCTCTGGAATAACTACTTCCACTTGGCGGTGGCGTTTATTACTCAAGAGTCTCTGCAGCTTCAGCATTTCTCTCCAACCAAAAGGAACAAGATTCTGGTCAAGTGAGAGTACAAACATTTAATTTCCTCCTTTTTACCACATCTGCTCCATCTGTGCTAATGGCACTACCTATTAAAAGCCTTTGTTACCTGTAGACAGGAGATCAATTCAGTTGAGGTAGAGCAGCACTGCATTATCTTTCCTAAGGGGATGTTCAGTTTCTGAAGGTGAAAATAAGTATTGATTAGGTAATTGCTGCAAACTGAGGGGATGACTTTTCTTCTCTTATCAATTTATATGTACTTTCCCTTTTATTCTCACTCTTACACATTTTTCTTTCAGATATGGAGATATGAGAAGGCTCATTGGCTTTGCTATACGTGACATCTGGTACAAACTTGGTGAGAAGCTATAATGAATTGTGCAACGTTTTTTACAGAAGATTCACAGATTTAAATTTAGAATCCAGAGCACTCAGGTGATTCTGCATGCTAAAATAGAGATGCAAATGTGGTAAATACTGTGAAAACCAGAGTTAAAAGAAAAGGGGAACACTTTTGTCAGTTTTGTGCACAGAGACTCAGGGAATTAGTTGAAAGAAAGTAAAAGGGAACCAATAGAGACCACACAATGTATTTTGGGTTTCTTATTCTTTTTTGTGTTTTCTTTGTCCTTCTTGTTCACAAAACCCCAAAGCATGCTTATAACAAGACACAGGATCTCCCATAGAAAACATTATAACTAAACTGTGTCAAAGGTCTAGTTCAGGGCTTCTTAAACTCAATTTCAAACGTCTAAAGGTGATTTCAAGATAAGGTCAAAGGCTCAGAAAAACACTTTAGAGCAAAACCATTTTATTACATTTTTTATTTAAACTACACAAGCAAAAGCAATGACACTTTATGCCTGCAGCTGTTTTTTATGGCATAGCGCTATAGGTTTTCACAGCAAAGCTTGTAAGCACTTTAATTATACGAGTAGTGTAAGTTCATGTTTAGGATTAGTTGGAATACATTAAACATAGGTGCTGTGGGCTTCAGTTTTTCTGGAGATATTTCTAGTATTTATAGTGATAAAGGGATGATT
>CAEGAG010206970.1:0-11002 GCA_903067065.1 Brachyrhaphis terrabensis
TGATTTTGATAAGTAACTTTAATCTGATTACTGGATTTGAAATAGCAACGCGTTAGATTACTCGTTACTGAAAAAAGCGGTCCGACGTCAGTAACACTGACAACACTGCTCAGGACACTCCCAGAGGCAGTGAATCAAAGTGCCTTTATCCACACATTTAGAACTTAAATCTGGAATATTAGAATCAAATTTATTTAGTAATGTTGGAGTAACATATGTTATCCAACATATGTTCTCATTAGCCATGTGTATTGGATTAATTTAAATTGAGTGTTAATAGATTGTGTTTGGGCTTTCAGACAGGCCCCCTGCCATTCCTCTGGTGATATATTGCAATTCATATCTTCATTGCCATTCTTTTGTTTTCTGAGGATGTTTGGGAACTGACTTTGATGATATTGTGAAAGCGGGATATTAGGCCCTTCTTCAAATGCTAATTTATTGCCCAGTCTTCCAAAAAAGGAGAGTAAGTAGTGTTAGACACTTCCGACCTAAAACAAAACTTCTGATTTGACGAGACTTAAAAAAAATATTTAGTAGGAATGTCAAATTTCCGTTTCAGATCATCAAAACTCATCACAATGTTTTTATTACATAAATCTGAAACTTTGCATAGACCTTTAGCATGCCATGTTGTAAAACCCAATGTCTGTCCTACCTGGTTAAAATGTCATATTTCCCCAAAAGGGGGGAAATTGGGATAGTGTTGGTACTTCATTTTTGAATTTATGTACATCTAACCTTACTCAAATAGTATTTTTCACAAACAGGTTTAAAGTGTTTTTCAATAAATTTTTGTATTTCCTTGAATATAGGTATGCATGTAGGGATAAGGGAGTGGTATTCTTATTTTTATCTGCAGTTTTGGAGGAAGAAGCTAGATGGAGTGATGAAGAAGTATTTCTTCACTCAGCTCCTTCAGCCTAGCGAGCAGCAATTAGCAAACACCTGGTGGACTGTGCGTCTGCTGAGCTCATTATACTTCTTAGTGGAACACTGGTAAGAATTTTGTTATAGTATTTATTGTGAAGAAATGTGATGGTTTCATACAGAGCAGGAGTTTTAGAGACAGAGGCCCAATTTCAAGGCGTTAAATTCTGATATCGCATTTCTTTGAAGTTGTATTTGATATGTAGCATTTCTATAACAACTGAAGGTAAAATAGTTTCTTGATTGTTATATAAAATGGCATCATGTGCGTGGAAAATATACAATACTATATCTTTAAAGTTCATGAATGAATTGTTGAATAATGCTTAAGATGCCTTAAGCATCATTGTTAGCAGGGAGACAATCTGTGATAACCAGACTTTAGACAGACTACAGTATCCCCTTCAACCTGAACAGTGGTCAGCTCCAGGATGATCCTCTCCCAAGTGACATGACTCGGTTATAGATTTGTTTGCACAGTAAAATGGTTGCTGATGGAGAGGCAAGATGTAAAGCATTAGGTGAATTTGAACCATAATTGTGAAGGAATTATGCTTCAAGACAAAATAAGACACAATGTAGTTTCCATTAGATGATTCTGTCACACAGCTTAAGGTGCATTACGGGGATCTCACAAAAAGAACGTCAACATGTTTCCCTTAGACAAAAATTTTGTATTTGATTTTGCCTTGAGTGGAGACCTTGAAAATGCTTGTGTATCTGTGTTTAGGTGGAAGGTCTTTTGTGTTTTCAGCCCACAAAATGCAATTGGTTTTATCAACCAGGGTATAGGGGAATGTAAATGCAACACTCTCACACTGACACACACAATTCAAATCAATACTCATCCCCATGCTAACCTTTCCTGGACAAGATAGAGGATAGAGGCTGAATGTCCTCAGTCATCTTGCACACTATGGACACAATGCCAAAGTAGGCTCATAATTGGATCAGTGCTTAAATCAGTCAATTCAGCAAAATAAGTTATGTTCTGGTTCCCATGTCAATAGTAGTGTAAGATAGCATCATATTTATTTCCACTGAGATGTAATGAAACTGAGATAACATTGCAAGCATCTCAGTGGGATGACTGACTGGAAATCTAAATGTAGAACACTATAATTAATTTATCGTTGTTAATCATTCATGGCTTTACTGAAACAAGCAGAGACACAGCAAGGCAAAAGAAATAGAACTGAATGATTAAGAAAAAAAATATATTTAAAAAGAACTTTGTCCCAGGGGGGAACGAAACAGTGCAAACAGAATTTGCCCCATTATCTTCTGTATTTTACTCACTGAGGGATTTTCAGACCGCGAGGTGTTATGGCTTCCTGTCCCAGCAACACCTGGGAATTAATTCAAAATATGCTTGACCTGTTCTAAACTGGATTCAACAGCAGCACATTTCTATTCTTAGCTTTCATCATGTTTGTTGAGTGAGGACATTTTTTAAATAATTTATAATTTCACCTACAGGAAGTAATAAAAAATGGACCAGAGTTAATCTGTGCAGAGATCTGAGAAACTCGTCCTATAAACTGGACCAACCAAAATAGTTTCTGTGTCCCCTTGTTAAAAACTCAACAAACACGAAATGGAAGAGCTGCTAAAGCCACATTAACAGCATTGAACTAAATCTCCCGTTTGTTACGCATCTCATGCAGGGCCGGTCCATGACTGTATGAGGCCTAGAGGCTTAGATTTAGTGAAATCTGGGAGAAGGGGAATGGTTCACTTGGCCAACTTAAAAAGATAATCAGTTATAATTGCAGTTTACTAATTTGTATTTGTGAACAAACAGCTCAAACTCAAAGATTAAACTCACAGCATCAAATTGTTGCTATGGTAACAAAACAATCTAACTATGAATCTTTCTTTCAGCTTTTACAAAGTAAACTTGCCAGCTCCACAAAATCTTACATATAAATGTTAAACAATTTAAAATCTTTTAATTTATGTATGCTGAAACCATTAAATCCAATTTAGCAGCATTGATAATGTCAATAAATAAATGTTACATTTATATATCTGTGGTCTGTGTTAAAGTATTAGCACTTATGGGCTCCTGAAGCCCCAGGGACCTTATAGAGCTGCTGACTTAATTTGGATTAAACAGAAGTGCAAATAACTGATTTCCATTTTAATTGTGTTTTTTGATTTGTTGTTTTTAAGATTAGTTGTGCGTTTAAATATAGTTTTACTGGCGATCTCTTCCCGTAACATATGTGTTACGTGAAGACATATTATTACCTTATTACTAGGGATAATATTACCCAGTAATATTTTTATTTTTCCTGTCTACTTAACATCTTTTAATACAAAAACAGGGTGGACTGTCGGTGGACCGCCTCGGCACCCTGACCACTGGGCTTAGCAAGTTTTCTGGGTGAAACCCTGACAACTATTCCAGTTATTTATAATTGTGTATGTCTGGATGGGAAAAATGTGTTTGTATACCTATAAAGCAGGGGTGTCAAACTCATTTTCATTTTGGGCCAAATCAAAAGTCTGAATGTTCTTAAAGGGCCAGTTGTGCCAGAATGTATTGATAAAACCTTAGTCTTAGTCTGATAAATAAGACTGAGTTTAAACTTTTAAGACCCCGAACAATTCTTTGTGACCAAAATGTAAAAACATGGAAGGTTTGATTAAAACTAGTACCAGTCAGATTAGAAGCAATACAACTTTATTTGTTCTCAGTATAAGTTAAAAACAACAATTTGTTAATGCACTTCAACTCTGTTAGAACATCAGCCACATGTTTTTTAAATTAGAAATGTTTCATCAGCACATTGGGCTCATGTCATTCCGGCTCCAGAAAGGAGAAGGTCTCTGGACATCCTGGAGGGAAACACAGACTGGCAGCCAGGAAGACGGACACTGATGAGACATCCTACAGCTCTGAGGCTGTTTAGAGTTCTATTTGAAATGTAATCAATTACGAATTTAATGATGGCACTTGTTTTGATTGTTGATTCTATGATGCATGAGTTTGTGTTTTTGTCTTTGTTATGATGTAAAGCACTTTGAAATGCCTTGCTGCTGAAATGTGCCATACAAATAAAATTTGATTGATTGATTGATTGATTCCTCCGGCTGTGGTGGAAGACCGCCAGGGAACTGTTTTCCCTTGTGATAGGGAAGACAGGTCTCCCTTCTGTCCATCACAAGGGAACTGTAATATTCAAAGGCAACTCTGTGGGGAATCAAAGGATGAGTTGTATTTGTTAAGCTGAGAAAATGAGAATGGCAAGCCTTGGGGATCTGCATCAGGGGCCATCTTTCCATCACCCTGACATCCACAGCCGCACATTCAACACCACTGCTGTGCAGAGACGCCGTTAAGGTGAGAAGTGTGCAGGTATATCTGTCTGGTTCATATTATATTTTATGGTTGGATACATACAGTCATGAAACATGGAAAATAATTGTATTGGACGTTAAAATGAAGACGAAACTTGGGGGGGAAAAAAAAACTAGAGTGTCATTTTATTTAAATGACAGTATGTGCAAAACTTACAAAGACCGGTGTGTGCCTTTAATTTTACTCATTATTGGAGTTGTGTACTGTTAATAATAACCATGTTTGTGTGCATGCATGGTTATCATTAAATAGTTTGAAAAGTTTATTTTCGAGCACAGTCCATCGAATCATTGACTTGCAGCATTCAATCCTCCTGGACCTCCAGGTGGTGACGGTAGAAAATGGCAGCCAGTAAAACAGAGTAAAGTCAGAAAAAATATTTGGAAAGGTAGCTTAGTGGTAGAGTATGAGTATCATATGAGAAGTCTACAGTCAGTCAGTGTTGAATGTAATGCAGGCATCCATAAATGCACTGGAAAACACAAAAGCACTAACCAGGGATTAGGCAGTGAAACAAATTGAGCATGGCCAAATAGAGAAGAGGTAAGAGAATTAAACTGACTGAAGCAATATGAGCATCCAAAAATAATCATGTATAAAAAAACGGAAAAATAATTCAAGTTACGGGTGCAATGATGGCAGTTTTCTGGGCGATCGCCAATTACCGATCTTTTAAGAAGCCTAACTTACCAATTCCGATTTTGGCCAATGCCATTTTTTTGACTGAAATGTTGCTCAATATATCAAGAAAGTTGCTGAATTGTCAACAATGGGGTGATTATTGTTAACTGTAAATGTGCAGACATGATTTGGTTGGCTGGTTTGTGAGTCAAGCCTCTCTCACAGGAGAAAAGAAAAGCACAGTGGTTGATTTTTAGACCTTTGCCGAGGTTGATAATATTAGTGGATAAGATCGGCTTCAAGTGTAAAAATCAATCACCGATCTCCTAAAATTAAGGAAATTGGTGCAAATAAATCAGTGCACCCCTAATTAAACTGATTCATGACTGTCTTTTCTTGCAATGAGAGAAAAGACTTTGACCAGAAATAGACTGACGTACAAATTTCTAAAATAAAGAAAAGCTGTAAAATAAAATTTTTTTTTACAAGTTTGAAATTTGTATGGTTTCAATTAAGACTTCTAGTAACACAAACTTGTCAATTTTGACTTTTCTTTTCATTCTGCTCAAATTATTTAGTCAGTGCGATGGAATAGTCTTGTCCATCTTTGAAGTGTCTATGAATTGTATTTTTAGAGCTAGAGCAGTTGTAGGATTTTATTTTGAAAGACATTTGGAAATTGGACAAATACAAACTTTAACTTTAAATATGAACTTTTACTGGTGCAAAAGTTGATGTAGAAGTTGTAGTAACTAATGTTCTTAAATGAGAGAGGCTGCATGTAGCATCATGATAGACAAGTAGAGAAATATGAACATCAAACAAACAATGCTGAACTGTGTAGAAATCTATAAAGAGAGCTGGAAACCCTTTTACTACAATGTTGTAGCCTGAACAAATCCCAAACAACACATTTATCAGCAGATAAATATTGTGAATTATTTCTGTCTGGTCTACATTGTTATCTAAAGTAAATTCTAACCACTTTCCTGAGTATGATGAATAAACTTTATACTACACAAACCAGAAATCTGTTATCATGAAGAGATTGAAAAGGAACAATACACAGTTGTTGTTTTATAAACTCTGATGTCATTTTGTGTTTCACCCCATCTCTTTTCTGGACAAAGCCACTGAGAAAGTCATTCCTG
Organism: Brachyrhaphis terrabensis; assembly: GCA_903067065.1. Classification (NCBI taxonomy): domain Eukaryota; kingdom Metazoa; phylum Chordata; class Actinopteri; order Cyprinodontiformes; family Poeciliidae; genus Brachyrhaphis; species Brachyrhaphis terrabensis. The sequence goes on from CAEGAG010206970.1 coordinate 6,070, forward strand.
CACAGTCTTCTATTCCATAGATGATGCTTCTTGGAGAGTCAGAGGCGGCAACGAAGCTTAAGCCAAGAAAAATACCATGTTCTGTACTGAACCAACATGTCAAGATTAAAAATAGGAACATTTTAGAGTATCTCAAAAGAATGTGGATAAAATGTTTACTGCAATGTGCAAATGACTTATGATTATAACTTAGAAGGTCCCTGCCAATATTTCCCTTAACTTTAACTATGGTTAACTTCCTTTTTATTTTGAAGGGACAATTTTCTGTCAGTGTACATGCAGCTTAACAGCAATCAAAACACAAAAAATAAGTTGTAATGTATGACAAAATTAAACTTAATTTAATGTTATTTTAATTTGTGTCTCAAAGGCAGGGCTTGGTCCACGCAGGCATTCTGCACAGCTGAATGGTTGAATGGAAGATTGAAGGATTTCTGAAACATGCATGAGTAAAACAAACGGACCCAACACTCCAGGGAATAACATTGTAACATAAGCTCAAAAAAGCTGATTTTATATAATACTGCCCCTTCAACATGACATTCATCTTTTTTTATTTTCATAGTTTCATAACTGGACACAAGTCACCTGATTGACTGAGCCACTCTAGCAGTTTAGCTGTATGTTTTGGTTTATTATAAAGAGTCTTTTTACATTTCTGCGTTCATCTTTTCTTCAGCTTTAAGAAGTCTGCCAGTACAGTATATGCTAAGACAACCCACATGACAATGTTCTGTTACCTGGGACACAACTTATTTTAGGTTGATGTACAGAACCATTTTCATCCAAACATCCTGTGTGATTTGACATCAAATGACCTCTGCTTTGGTCTCCTCTGACTAGACTATTTCTCAGTATTTCATTGGCTTGTACCAACATTCTGGCTAAAGACTTTAAGCTTCTACATGCTTTTTCTTTAAAAGAGGAGTTTTGTGCAATGAGTGTTCATAGAGGCAACCATAATTGCTCTTTTCAGGACCCTTATGAGATCTCAGTGTACTTTTTGGTTTTTTAAACTCTTGATTATTCTTTTTGACTGTTCTGTCAGAATTATTTCACAGGGCACCCGACTGGCTGGCTTATTGCAAAATGCTTTTTTCCACAACTATGATACCAATGGTGCTCTCTGGAACATTCAGAAGTTTAGAAATGCAGCTGTAGCCACTCCTGTTTGTATGTTGTGAAACTATGAGGCTTTTTGCACACCATTTTCTTAAATGTTTAATGCTTTCAGGAAATTAGTTCCCAAATAAACAAATATGGGGAAATAAAAGTTTGAATGACAAAGGAAGTAGACTTCTTTATTTGTATGGATAATGAGTGTTGCCTGTCCTTCAGGTTTTGAAGAGGTGGAGTCAGAGAGGCAATAGAGCATCCCCTATGATTCTGGAAGGCAGCTCACCACAGGGATCTGACTGGCTGACCTGCCTGGCAGCTATGATAGATGCACTGGGAGTGCCTTGACCTCTCTGGCTGACATTCACAGGCATTGTTGGCCTGGGTCATCATCAGCTCTGGGTTACTGAAGCTGCTACAGGATTTGGTGTCCCACGTACATCAAATTTCTGAATTCAACTACTCTGTGTGTTAGAAACCTATGCAAAAATGTGGTGAGACTAAACATCCCTGTCCCAAATAGATAAAGAAGGTAGTATTATCAGTTTCTAAAATGTAAAAAATAAATAAATAAATCTTTTGTGACAAATCATTTGACACATGACCATCTGAGAAAAACCTCTGATGTCTGGCTGTGACACATGTAAAGCACCAGTTTGGTCCTGAGGGAAGCTACGCTATGAAGCTTACCAGAAATTGCGTGTGGTGTAAACAATCTTTCCTCACTGCAAAGCAAACTCCAAAACCCCGTGGGAATAGGACCATGACATCTTTGCCAGCCATAAAATGTTGTAAACATTCCTCTTGCTTAATATTTGTTGTTCATCAGGTGCTATATCAGGCGCATTGCTGCAGAGATATGGCATTCATTTGTCCCCGGTCAGTCTTAAGGACCAAATATGGTTGGACTGAATTTGGGCCATCTAGGATCAAATGGATTAGATTTTTTTATTGTTGAGTTCCTCGAGATGACATTTATGTGAATTAACATTAAATAAACTGAATAGAACAGTCGACATGGTCACATGGTTGCGTGACACACCAAGCCGATCCATTATGGTATTTTGTCATATGTGTGGTAAACACAACAATCATTGCGTAGATCAAGGGTGGGCAATTCCAGGCCTCGAGGGCCGGTCTCCTGCAACTTTTAAATGTATCTCTACTTTAACACACCTGAGTCAATAATGAGGTCATTAGCAGAACTCTGGAGAACCTGACAGCACTTGGGAGGTGATTCAGCTATTGGATTCAGGTGTGTTGGACCAGGGAGACATCTAAGAGTTTCAGGACACCGGCCCTCGAGGACCAGGATTGTCCACCCCTGGCATAGATGAACAACTCTTACCAGTTCATAAGCTTGGAGCAAGAGGAAAATATAGGTGGGCTGCAAGATCTTGTTGACATCTGTGGGATATTCGCCTGCTGCATCAGACCAGAACTGAACAGGAGGAGCTTAGTGTTTTGCTCCAACTTCCTCATGCCCTCAGAAAACTGTTTCTCACATCTACCCACCTTGTTCGGCTGAAAAACAGATATCAGGAAATTGGGTTGTTTCCTGCATAAAAAGACACAACTTTTAAATTCTGACCAATCACACAAAGGTTTTGCACGCAGAGGGGGGTGAGAAATGTGAGTTGTGACAAGAAGTAGTTACTTTAAGGGCCCTGCGTGGTCGGGTCAACTTGCTGAAATTCTGCCATGAATTAGTACTATAGTGCAGTCAACAGTTGAAATGTTGCAGCTTATCAATTATTATTTCATTATCTCTTATATTCATTAAATATCATGATCAACTATAGGAAATGCAGCAGGAAGATATCCTATTAAAAACTTTTAATAGCGTTTCTGTTCTGTTAATAGCCTTTAATAATGCAGTTTCTGTTCTATGATAATGACAAAATCCTAACTAAAACTTTTCAAATGTGAGTTTTTGGTTAAATAACTTAAAACCTGAAACTAAATCACTTTTTCTAAAATGTTAACAATGAAGAATAACTTAGATATAAGCCTGATGTTATTGTCACAATCCAGGATGGGTTTTTCAATAATGGTTCAACAGCAGCAGTTGAACCATTATTTTGGGAGTTATCCCTGGGGATAAAGATTTGTTAAAAACTGCTAGGAAGTCAGGAATTAAAAGGTTACAAACATCCTTAAATTATTTCTTGGTAAAGTATATAAAAAATAATTAAGTGTATGAATAACATGGTGAAAATAAGACTGAAAATGAACACCCACTTTCCTTTCTCTGTGACAGGAAAGAGAAACCAAAATATTCCTGTTCATTTTTTGCTGTGTTCACAAGTTTGATTGGCAGTACTAAGACCCTCCTCATGGCTCTGACTGGTTGTTTCTGACAGAGAGGTTTATTTCTGCAGATGGCTGTAGGACAACAGGGAGGAGGAGGATGAGTTACATTTTTTTCATAGATTATTTGTGTTTCACATTATGCTGCCAGGTCATAGTGACAGTTTTACAAATATGTGAAAACATTTTAATAAAAAATATCTACTGAAGCTTTAAGATAGTCTTTATGATAATATTATGTACAAAAGCAGAACAGAAATGCACCTATCCTGCTTTCGATGTTAGCCAAATACTCAGCTAATTTACATAAGTTGTCTGCCTAGCTGGAAGACAGAGATGATGATTTATGTTTTTGTACAAAACAAGGTATTCCATGCTGCCTTTAACTAATTAAACAATGGAAGGTGTTCAAAATAAAATGAGTAATCATGACATGATGATGAAATTGCATGGGTCATGTGTTCAACATTTTAGCCAATCATTTATTTATTCATTCATTGCCTTTTTATTTGGTTGGCAACAGCACAGATTTCTACTAAACATTTCCACAATAATGGTGAGTTGGAATTGACAAAATTTCACTTACTGAATAGCAATCCCATTATCCTCTATGAAAGGCTCTGCAAATGGAAAGTCTTCAATTTGCTGTCAAAAACAAATCTGTATGTTATGTCAGAGAGTACACTGGACATTTTAGATTTATAGAAATTTAGCCAGAGGATATTGTTTCCCAGTCTGTAATGATCCAGAAAAAACATTTGATGATTTCATTTTAAAACAAATGCACTACTGCACACTGCCAATGGCCAATGCAAAGAGGCCATTGGCTGGCCTCTTTGCATGCACCATTTAATTCAACACTTTAACTATAGATTGCAAACTTAAACACACACATAAAAACACCAGGAGTAACATCAGACAGGTTTTGCTAAAAGCAAAGACTGCTGGAGGAATGGACTCATGGAACACCTTTTTCTTCCAATTCCTTTTTGTTCTTGATGTGAATTTTGTGGTAATTTTATAATCTTCATTGTGAGTCATACATCTTTTTGTGTCGTGGGGCTATGGAAGTAATTTTATCAGTCTCTGTAAAGCTATTCAAAGTGTGTTAATTTTTTATTTGATGGTTTCTATTATTTCTGCTTTTATTGTTAATTCATTCCAAGATTTTGGGTTCTAATGATGAGTTTTTATTACTGTACTTATTAGGATAATACAACAACTTACCCTTGTTTTCTGCAGAAGGGAGCAGGCCTCAGCATTCTCAGCATTGACAATGATTTTCTTCTCTGTGAGACAAAGCGTAAATGATTAAAAAGTCCACAATGGCTTTTTCCTCCTGCTGTCAGAACAAGCACAAAAAAATGGCCAGAGACGTTGGAAGCTCTTCAGGAATCATCAGAACCAAACATCAAAGTTGGTTATGTCTGTCCATGTACTCTTTCCCTGCCAGTATCTTGCACCCTGCTGTTATGTGCTGGACTGTCTCAGGGGCCTCCTTGCACAA
>CAEGAG010207006.1:0-19228 GCA_903067065.1 Brachyrhaphis terrabensis
GGAGATGCTGCAGCACCGCGGAGATGCTGCAGCACCGCGGAAATGCTTTAGCATTGTGGAGATGTTGCAGCACCGTGGACATGCTGCAGCACCGCGGACATGCTGCAGCATTGTGGAGATGCTGCAGCACCGTGGAGATGTTGCAGCACCGTGGACATGCTGCAGCACCGCGGAAATGCTTTAGCATTGTGGAGATGCTGCAGCACCGTGGAGATGCTGCAGCATCTGTTGCCCCCAACAGTCCAGCTATAGCGACAGAAACAAAAAGCAGGCGCTGGGCGAGGAGACTGATGCAGCCAAATGAAGAAGGATCAGTGGCTGGTTGTCATGTCATTGATGAAAACTGGTGAAGTTTTAACACAGCAGCTTCCTGATGAAGGCTGGACGTCAGAACACGTCTGGACACGTCTGGACAACAGAACATGTTCAGCTGCTAAGTCACAAAATATCCACGTCCAACTTTGTAAAGACAAAAATCTTGTTTGGCTTTAAGTTCCTGTAAAATATTATTTGGAAACCTGTGAGAGTTTTCCTACAAATCTCTGCTGCTGAAATGATATTCTTTTATTCTTTTTTATGTATTGCAAAGCCCTAAATGCAAAAATGTGCAGCATGCAAAGCAATGCAGACGTATTCATGTCTTTTTAAATTTGAGTTTAATGTGATGTTAAGAAGCTGCTTTTACTCCAATATACTTTAATAAATCCAGAGGGAAGTGAAAATATTCTCTGTGGAACAGAGCTGGTAGGATTCAAACCGACCTCTGACCTCTGACCTCTGGTCCTCCAAACCTTAGCCTGGGTTCAGTTGAAGTGAACTCTGGTTTGGTTTGAATGTGAGACCGCTCCAAAAGCAGGAAGTGAACTACAGCGCAGGGCATTCTGGGTAAATGCAACCGAAGCTAACCTGCTAGCCTAGTTATTAAACAATTTTGTTTGTAATTTGCTCAGTTTTTGTCCAACAATGTGAACCAAAGAAAAGCAGAAACTTTAGTTCAGCTCTAATTTGATCACATTTATCTCCGTTCAGGTTGCAGCATCGGCAGCTGGGCGGATGTGCAGGTGGAGGAGAGTTTGACCTCCTTTACAGAGAAGCAGCTCGTTGTTCCTCAGAGTTCTCGTCTAATTATTGTCTAAAGCTTCTTGTCCTGCAGCAGCGAAGAGACCGGACTTTAAAACATGTCCATGTAGGAGAAAACACAGTAAGAACGTACAGGAGACACACACACACACACACCCACCCACCCCCACAAGCACACACCCTCCCTGCCCACACACACACACCCACACACCAAAATGTCTGTAGTTACCGGTGCAGCAGGTGTCTTTCTATAATAACAATAACAATAATAACAATAATAATAGCCATGCTGCTGTTTTATGGCAGGTGGAGAAAGAAAATAATCTGCAGAAACCAGGATTACAACCTGAGACGTGTCTCCAGGAAGGACGACGGACGGACTGATGTCCCCTGGCACACTTTGTCCTGGACGTCGCCATGGCAACAAGGCCCTTTGGTTTCCTTTAAAACAGGAAGCTGCAAGTGTTACAGTACAGAGTATTTAGATAAATACTTAGCTTGGAATATAAATAATTAGCAAACTGTGTCTTTATTTTGTGATCTAAATATTTAACTCACATCAAACACTTATGAACTAAATATTTTGTTAGTAAATTAATTTGTTAAATTATTGTTGGAAACTGTCAGAAAAATAACTTTTCAATAAAAAGAAAACATTAAAATCTCAGTGAATAAAGCCTTTAAATCAACAGTTTTTCTTCCAGATGTTACTAAAATGAAAGATTTTATCCTGCAGACAGATCTGGATCAAACATGAAGCTAATAGATTTATGAACTTTAAAACGTTTTAAAGTGGTTTAATATCGATGCATCTGCATAACAATCAGTGGAAACATTAAACAGAAACTGACCTAAGAATGGAGCCGTGACCTTTGACCTTTTATCACAGGAATGTAGCAGCTGATAATTCCATAACCTCCGTCGGTACGAAGCGTCCGATCTCTGCAGCACAACTCGTGTCTAACTGCTGCGTCTCCAGCGTTGGAGTGCAGGACGCTGGACGGGGCATCAGGGCCGTTTCTGGTTCATGGAGTTTCATCTGACTGCAGCTTCCTGCAATATTAATATCTCACTAAGGAGCCACAGAGAGACATTTTACAACAATTATGTAACTATATTACCTTCAGTTGTTATCAAATCTGACTTTGCAAAGTGAAGCTGGAGCTTCTCTCTGAAGAAGAGAAGGAGACTCGCTGCCGCTAGTCTGAAGGAGCTGAGTGGGCGGTCGCTCATGTACAGTATGTTTTGATGAGAGAATAACTGGATGGAAAGCTAAAAAAGTTGATTTTATATAATAGTTTAGTTCTGTACATGAAAACGTGTAACTGGTCATCTTCATGTGTGAGTGTAAACACGGCGTTGGGGGCGTGGCCAGCAGCAGAGTATTTGGATTTAAAGAGACAGAGCCCTAAACAGCTCATTCTGAAAATAGGCAGAATTGAGCAAATTGAAACTAGATGATCTATGAATGACTTTGTGCAGAATCAGTTTTTAGCTGATAGGTCGGTGCAGGTCACCTTTAAATCAGAAAACACATCCTGTGAGAAACATGTGAGGTCATTAAATGTGAAACTGAGCTCTTCTGACGCCAGTCAGAGATAAGACGTCTAGATGTTTTAATGAATGTTCAGCAGAGAGGAAGTGAGGACAGAGCGGGGGAGGAGGAGGATGATGAAGGAGCGCGGCCCGGCTCGGTTTCACCCCCGGGTTCAGAGACCAATCGATGGGCTGGGCAGGGACTGCGCCGCGTCATCCATCACCGAGGAGGAGCAGAGGAAGGATCATCCAGACGGATGACTGGGGAGAGTTTCTGCCGTCCCAAACCTGATTCCAATAAAAGTGCTAATATAGCAGCAGGAAGTCCTGCATGTGCCTTCAGACAGAGAGATGAATGTCTCTCCTGAGAGACTCCTGGGGCAGAGATGTTAATCCATATCTCACATATTGCTGCTCCAGCCGGAGCGTCACAGCCCTGATGCATCATGGGGGATTGGGAAAGCTAAAGAAGATGTTTCCTCCTCAGCAGAGAGTCCGAACGCTGCGACCAGAGGCTCAGCGTCTGGCCAGCGACAGGAAGTCTGCAGCACAAAACCAGGCATCAGAAAACATCACAGCCTGAACTCAGAGGTTTAATGTCATAAAACCAGCCGTGAAGACGCTGGACATCCCCAACACTGAACCTAAAACAGCTTCAGGTTCAAAATTAAAAATCTTCCCAGGAGTTTTTAGCCATAAATCATTTCCCAGGTTTGAGCTCCTCCTTCAGTTTTGGGCTTAGAAACTTTTTATTCCATGCTGTTGCAGAAAAAATCATTTAGTTGATTTAAAAGCTCTTAATTATGTTTGAATTAATTCCATAATGTTCAACAAAATGACAGCAAGAAAAATAAAAATATTTATTATGATGTCACATCTGATTTTCTTTTTGTGTGATTTCTTGTCTTTTATTAGATTTTGTCTGTCCTGACTCCACGCTCCTCTCCTTCTCTGCCTCCCATGGTGTCTGTGGGGCTCAGCACTGCCCCCTATCAGTGAAGCACAGTAAAAAACTTTTGTCTTTTCAGTCTTTGTTTCCATTAAGAGAATTTAGTTTTGTAATTCCAGTTTCAGTAATTTTACAGTCAATGGAAACGCAGCCACTGATATAAGAGCCTGAGAAAAGTTCATCATACAACTTGTATGATGATGATGATGATGATGATGAAACCTTCCTCCTGTTCTGCTCTTGTCTCTGTGAGGTATGGAAGTCAGTTAGAGCATATAATCTGTGTGTATTTTTGAGCCAGAACTTGAATTATTTGCTGTTTCTGAGCTTCTTTTCCAGCCGGTTCCTCCTGACAGAAGAACTCACCTTAACGTTTCTGAACTTACTGGTTTTGCTGTCAGGACATTTCCCACCAGTTGCTCTGATTTCTTACTGGTTTGTGTTGCTGGATGATCCGCTGATCATTTCAGCTCCAACAAATTCAGTTCAACCAGAGGAATAATTAGCCTGGAAGAAAGAAAATATTCAGATTAAATGATGCTTTAATTGATGCTGTTTGTTGAATGTACACTCTTTGACTGATGTAAATGACATTTCTAAGTAATTTAAATGTTATGAATTGGACTGAAACGAATTTTAATGACTTAATTATCAACTTATTATTTACTATTGATCAACTTTGTTGATTTTAGAACCTCTGCTGCTAAAATCAGAGGTTCTAAGATATGGACCAAATTAAAATTGTCATATCTTCACGCCTGCAGTTGTTGTGTTGCCATGGAGACGCGCACACCGTTTTTAGAGGTGATGAAGTTAAATAAGAATGACTCCAGCTTTACTTAAGCAGCCAGAGAGATTATAAACGGCCGTTATTAAAGCAGCAGTTCTCTGCAGCCATTTTCCTGTCCAATCTTTTTCCAACCGAAGCTTTAAAGCCGAACCTTCAGCCGCCGCCTGGGAGCCTGAAGATGAAGGGACGGATTGTGACGACCAGTCCTGAGGTTTTGTGTCAGGAAGGCGGTTTGCTAAGCTGCTTATGGCTTTATGCAGAGTTATTGTCATGTTGTCTTTGGTTCTGCTGGAGGAGCCGTTAGGAGACACTTCTGCAGCGCAGCACCGAAAACCAAGACAGGAAAAATGAGACAATCCCCGGATTCTTGGGCTGTTTGCTAAAATAAACTGCATCAAACCGGAAGAGAAAACGAAGCCGTTTTAAAACAAACTTGGGAACAAAATCAGAGAGAAGCAGCTGGACGTTTCTGATTCAGCTGCAGCTTAAAGAAAACTTGCATCAATTACATTTATTATCTGTTAGTTTTGCTCTCGTTGTCAGGAGTTTAGTTAGTTTTGGTGAAATAATACAGATTAACCTGAAGAAAACTTGATTGCTGAATAAATAATATTCACAACTTATTAAACTGACATTTATTCTGAAAATACTGATGATGTGTTGAATGTTCAACTCATTGGTCATTTTAATCTGTATTTTAGTCATAACTAAAAAAATGAACATTTGGGATCAGAACTTTTTACAGGTTTTAATGGAAACAGATTATTGTCGTTATTCCTGCTCCTCCTGTTTCAACACAACTTCAGTTTTTTATCTGATCTGATTTACATGATCTTAGTTTTATTTAGGTTGTTTTTTTAAACATATATTTTTTAATTTGACAGATTATTGAGTATTTTACTAACAGACCTGCTGCTGAAACCGGCCATGGTTTAGAAATATCTCACCTCATATTTCTGAACATCTGCTGCCATAAATGGAATATAAATCACAATAAACATGTGTCTATATTTTATATCAAATAATTCAGCTCTTTCTAAGTATTATTAATAGAAGACATTGACTGTTCACCAGAGCAAAAAGTTATTAACATTTAGATTTGAATGAAATATCATCAAATTGTGAAGCTTTGATAAAGTAAAAAATGACAATCATTCTTATCATAACGGTCATTATTTTTCTATGAACATTAAAGTTAAAGTTGGAGAATCCCTCACTGTTCCTGAAATGAGCCGACAGCATCTGAGTAATCCAGATTAAATCTGGACCAGATTAGATCGTTTATGACCGGATATGAACTGGATTGGTACAATATAAATAAACTGCATTAAAACTAGATTCAATAAAACATGTAGAAAATAAATAAATATCAATATTTAATTAAAAAATGAGCTGAATGTTTTCAATAAGAGCAGAAAGCTGCAGCAGAGGGTCATTCTGCTTCGTTTTCAACGTTTCCCTGCAGCAGTAGGTGTCATTAAGCTCGTACTTGTGAACGGCTGCCATCCTCAACCTCGCTGCTTTTGAATTTCCTGATTTGATTGAGACGCCGCGACTCATTTCTAAATGACTGCAGCGCGTTGGCTGAACCCAGCAGGGAGGCGGCGACCCAATCACCGAGAACCGAATCAGAGCCTGACCCGGTCCGGCTCGTTCATCCAGAAACAACGGTGGCCCGAGTGATAACGCTGTAAAGGTGAGGAGCATTGTGGGACGTTTGAGTTGGGGCATAAACAACACAACATCCCTCCATATTCAGTGTAACATTTCTCATATTTTGTGGTAAAAACCTGCAAAGGTTAATCTGTAAAACACGAAGCTCATAAATTCTGTCTGTCTGCAGAATATTTTGTGTTTCATGAGTTTATTGACTGAAGGCAACATTAAAACACCGTCAGCAGTTTAAAGTACATGAACTGATATGCAGATTTCAGAAATCTGTTCCATTACATCTGAGGTTGGTTTGAAAACGCAGGAATTGATCCTCTAAAAGGAATTTAAAGCAGCAAAGTTTAAAAATCTGCCGAGTTTTTATGGTGACATATTGATCTTTTATCGATTTTAGAGCAGAAAACCTTCAGCTACCAGCACAAAAACAAAAACAGCCAAATGAAATCTTCAAACACAGAACGGCATAATCAAAGTAAACCAAGTATTAAAGTCCACATGGTTCAGGAAGTTCAGTTTATAATTAGATTATAAAAATGCTGAGCAACAAAAACTGTTTTTATTCCTTATCTAAACTTCTTCCAACTGCAGTGGAAACTATTTTCATGCTGATGAATCTTTTCTTTTAGCATTTATGTAAAGCAGAATAATCTTAAATCTCTGGGGGCAACAAAGAATAAAGAGATGAAAATATTAGATGTAAATCAGAAAAACTATTTTTTGGTCTTTTGTATTAATAAACTGGATGAACCTCCAAGTCTTAGTCTCATGTTTTATTTTCTTAAAACAGGAAACGAAACATGTTGGGTGATTTATTTTAAGAATAGACTTTTTTATGAGGATTTATGTTTTTTCTCCTGAACCTTTTTGTTTGTTTTTATTTTTTCTTTGGTCTTTCAGGCTGGAGGGGCAAGTTTCCATCACCCTAATCTTTAGATTGTCAGAGTCAGAAATGGACTCAGTTAATGTTTCGTCCAGTCAGAAAAAGCAAAATCAAATATTAATGAAAAAAACTTCAAGTTAATTCAGTCACACTCCAGCTGATCAGAAGGTTTTCTAACTGAAACCGTCCATGTCGGGTTCATCGGCGGCGCTGCAGCCGGTCGGCCTGCGGCCGGTCATCACGGTGACCCCGGTGACCCCAACAGGACGGAGCGGCAGGGAAACGGAGGAATAAATACTGAGGAAAGATATGAAGTAAACATTTGATCAGATGAGAATAATTTGCTCCCAGATTCACTGACATACATCTTATTACTGCTGGCCTGAAATATGCACATATCTCAGAATAGTGAGTGAAATATTAACCTTCATGTTGGGGATGAATGGGACTGAAACGCCTGCAGGTGTTTCGCTGCAAAGTGAACTGATTTCTAGTGAACACAATAAGTCAGATGCTCAACCTGCAGCTATTAAATAAACTAAACCTCCAGATAAAAGATCTGCAGATGAAACAGCATTGATCCTGAGGTCAAAGGTCAGCGATGCGTCGCTCCGTTTCCTGATGTTCACATGGATCTAATCTGAACATGAACTAACCACAGTAACTAATGGAGGAAAACCACCTGGAACTAAATCGTGTAAGTGAAAGTAAAACATACTGAAGTCAGAGATATCCTTCGTTTTTGTGTTTATTGATCCATTTATTAGCTTTTTGAACTGATGTCAAATAGTTTTTTTTCTCAACACAAGCAGACGCTCCGAACGCCACAGGCAGCAGGTGGTTCAACGATAACTGAACAGTTTTCAAAAATGTTTTTTTCTGTTCAGTATTTATTACACACTCAATGTATCACAATACAAAACTCTGAACTTTTCAAATTCTGCATCTAAAAATGATCCAAAGTAGGAAAAAGCTGAAACTACTATTATAAAAACTAAAAACTAAACAATATTTAACTAATAACTAATAAAAACTAGCAAATCTGTTCTAAAAAGAAACGGAATCAGACAAAAACCCTGAAGACGATTGTAACGCTGGTTAAACTTCCTGGATCTGCTCCAACATTTTGATTCTGAAAACTTCTGTTGGACTTTAGTCTGAGTTTAGAGCCACGTAACCTTTTCTGAACGAGAGGGAAAGAGATGATGAGCTAAACCAGGATCTGGTGTTGATGGGAGCAAAACCATCATTTAGGAGAGAATAAATGAGTCCGAATGGGAATTAGTGGAAACAGGATTTCAGTTTCCTCCAGACTTTATGGTTTTCATCAATGAGTTATAAAGAGTTCAGGTTTAATGAGCAAAACAGAAATAAAAGAATATCTAAAGTCAACCAGACACTAAATGAACATTTTGTTTTACTTTTATTTTATTTTTTTTAGTAAAATGTGACATCATTAAATTCCTGTTTGTCCTTCTTCTGTCTGAATATTTCCTGGAGCAGTTCAGGAGTTTCATATTAACTATTGGTTGATTTACTGCAAACCTGATAAACCCAGAGAGACGGACAAGTTAAATAAAGTCAAATATTACATTCATATTTTATATTATATTCAAATCAGAGCACACCCCCCCCCCCACACACACACACACACAGATAAAACATCCCTGTAAGACATTTAGATGACATTAAATACGTTAAAAACTGAAACTCCCATGATGCCCCTGTGCCCCGCTGAGGTCATCATGTTTGTTCAAACATGGACTGAAGTTCAGTAAACGCTCTGCGATTCAGAGAGCGGAGTTTTGTTCCAGCTGAAGGGAGGAAAGGTCAAAGTGCGTGACCTCTGGAGCGCCACTCGAAGCTTTCTCCTCCTGGATTATCTCTCCCCTCTGCAGGTCAAAACCGGCCACTTTATTAGGAACACCCTGCCAGCAGAAAGGTCAAACAACTTCTTCCTGTCCAGAACCGCACCAGACGTTCTGGTCCAAACTCCCATGACCAGAACCTGAAGATGAACTTTATTCATGGCTCCAAAAATCAGAAAAATATGCAACACATTCATTGTTAATATTCATCAGTATTTAAAAATAAAAACTTTCTTTTTCTTTCTGGAGCTCTTCCTGCTCAGCTTCACTTCTTCATATTCAAAAAATGGAAAATGATTTTATTTGTACGTAAATTTCTGGAGCTGCATCTGAAACTCCTGATTCTTCAAGTGACTCAGTGGAAAAGTTCAAATCGGACCTTCATTGTCCTGCATGGCCATTTTGCTCTTATGAATTTAACTGCAGCATTTCCCTTTGATTCTCTTCAAAAGTTCAATATTTCTTTTAATGAATTTCAGAAATAGATTCTTAAATCTTTTGTGGAATCTAATTAGAATTTTTCAAAAAACATTTTTTCTCTACCGTTTGTTCTGGTAACTCATCAGCTGGGTGGTTTATTATATTAAATCTTTTTAAACAACCAAAAATGGACAAACCTGCAGCTGGAGAAACCAGAAAACAAAGATATGAACAAAATACAGGACAGCAAGGATTTGGACCTTATAAAGACTCATCAGAATAAACACATGACCTAAAGCATCATGGGAACTTTCAGTAACAGCTTTATTAAATTAGTGCAAAAGACAGACAGAACTCATTCAAAATGTCCTTTTTTGTTTAAGTTGGTCTTCCAGACGAACGCACACGCTACGTTTCTCCAATGAGAGCAAAGATAAAGAGCAAAACGATCCACCAAGTCTCTGCTTTTCTTCTTCTGACTGGACATGAGAGCTGGACAGAGGAGGAGAGGCGGGAGAACGAACCCAACCCAAACACAGCTGCAGTCAAACAAACTTCACTCCTGATTGTGCAAAATGAATCACATTCAAAAAGAAAAACAATCAGAAACCAAAGATGTTACAGGAAAATAGTGAACACAACAATAGCCTCTAAATTCACAGAAAAGATGATTTCCTCTTTTAAAACAGACTTACTGTGAAAGACTTGCAATCAAACTACATAAGTTAATCAATACTGTATATTTATACAATGGTAAAAAATAAAAGTATTTATATAATAGTGCTTTTTTTCAGGTTTACACCATTACTGTAAAGATTTACTGTTTTCCACTCCATGATAACTAATGCGATAAGAACAGAAGCAAACTGAGGAAACGACTCCAGAGTCTCTTATTTTGAAGGCTTATGGCTACAACCTCGTCCTAAAAAAGCCACAACCACCAACAGAGAAAAACGCTTCAGTCCTCTGAAACCGTCAAACACTCTGACCAGAAGATAAAGAAACACATCAAAAACCGCCGACCAGACGGGCTGCAGCGTCCACTGGGCCGGCGGCGGGCGGGTGGACAGAGGGATGGACAGACGGGTGGACAGACGGGTGGACAGACGGGTGGACAGACGGGTGGACAGACGGGTGGACAGAGGGTTGGACAGACAGGTGGACAGACGGGTGGACAGACGGATGGACAGACGGGTGGACAGAGGGATGGACAGACGGGTGGACAGACGGGTGGACAGACGGGTGGACAGACGGGTGGACAGAGGGTTGGACAGACGGGTGGACAGACGGGTGGACAGACGGATGGACAGACAGGTGGACAGAGGGTTGGACAGACAGGTGGACAGACGGGTGGACAGGCGGGTGGACAGAGGGTTGGACAGACAGGTGGACAGACGGATGGACAGACAGGTGGACAGACGGATGGACAGACGGGTGGACAGAGGGTTGGACAGACGGGTGGACAGAGGGTTGGACAGACAGGTGGACAGACGGATGGACAGACAGGTGGACAGACGGGTGGACAGACGGGTGGACAGAGGGTTGGACAGACAGGTGGACAGACGGATGGACAGACAGGTGGACAGACGGATGGACAGACAGGTGGACAGACGGATGGACAGACGGGTGGACAGAGGGTTGGACAGACGGGTGGACAGAGGGTTGGACAGACAGGTGGACAGACGGATGGACAGACAGGTGGACAGACGGGTGGACAGGCGGGTGGACAGAGGGTTGGACAGACGGGTGGACAGACGGGTGGACAGACGGGTGGACAGAGGGTTGGACAGACAGGTGGACAGACGGATGGACAGACGGATGGACAGACGCTAACACAGCCAGGCAGCCTTCATGGGGTTACAGGTAAAAGAGGTAGCCATGACGACGGGGAAAGGAGGTTTCTGCTTCATTAGGAGTTGATCTGCTTTTTTCTCTCAATATCAGTATTAATGAAGGAACATCCTGAATGTTCCTTCAGGATGTGGCGCGATGCTAACACTGCTAACACTGCTAACACCGCTACATTCCTAGCTCTGCAACAGAGGGGCAGGTTGGGACAGAATCAATAATCAGTGATGGATGGAGAAAGGGAGAGAAAAGAAAGAATTGGAAGGCAAGATCAGAGAGGTGGAGATGGAGAGGAAGAATGAAGAGGGCCGGCAGGAAAACAGGAAGTGATTTAAAAACAAACATGGCCGGCAGGCGGCGGCGCTGTCCCAAGGAGAAGGTTCTAGATTTGCTTGTTGGATTTCGTCGAGGTCAGAAGATTTCTTCTTCTTCTCCTAAACCCAGGCGCGTGGGGAGATTCGTCGTTGCTTCTCAGTGGTGCGAAAAGGACAATGAGAGATTTCAGCAGGACTTACAGGCCTGGAGCGGGGTCAAGGGTCAGGGGTCAAGGGTCAGGGTGGGGGGGAGGAGAGGAGGAAACAAGAAGAACAAGAGTGAATATCATGGAGAAGAGCCCAGTTCACCTGGATCCGTTCATGATTTTCCCCATACTGACGAGGTTCTGTTGAGTAGTTAAGAGCTGTCAGTATCTAACCTGCAGTCAGACGGTTTGGAGAATCACAAATTCACCTGTCAGACTGAACAGGTGAGAAAGAAATCAATAATCAATGCTGCCAATGCAAACAACTTCAGTGAAACTTCACTTCTGGGTCTGGAAGTTCTGATTTAATGCTTGTGTCACATGGAGAGATTTAAAATTTACAAGACCTGAGAACCACCCCACACACACACACACACACACACGGTGGAGCGGCGTTGAGCCGGCAGCATCACAATCCAATTCCACTCAGCAACATTCAGACGTCAGACGGAAAATCTCTTGAAAAGTCATGAAAAAACATGAGTTCAGAGTAAACAAACATGGCCGACTGAAATACATGGCCAAGATGATCCAACATGTTGAAAACCCCAGATTTTAGGTCGGAGCGGTCCCGATGACCCGCCTGGACCCGACCACTCTGAACACACAGCAGGAAAATCTGTGGCAGATAACTGGGAAACATTAAAGTCATGTGAACCGGGCATTAACACTCGTTATGTTTCCATGGTAACTAGTTTCAAAACGCTGTAAGTTAGCGCCTCCAAGCAGCAGCTTCTCCAAACTCAGGTAAAACACTGAGTTCTCAGAGGTAATCCACAAAACCCCCATTCCACAGAAACCAGACAGGAAGCAGCAGTTTGTCTCCGCCTGGATGAAACCTGCAGCAGGTTGGTGAAAATGCGACGCTGCAGTTAATTCACAGCATGAAATGGGATCGAACCGATTGATTTTACCGATTGGCTGGAGACGCAGCGACGACGACACTCAACTCTTCTGCTGTCTGTTTTATGAGCCGGTTTGAGGCGAAGCGGCCGCAGAGCGCTCGTCTTTTCATAACGATCTTCAGCTGCAGGTTCTGCTAAAAGCTTCACTGATGATTAAAACGGGACGAATTCAGTTTGGAGAAATAAACGTGTTGGAAAAGGTTATTAGTTCAGTGTTTATATAAGTGAAAGATTTTTACTCATGTGATGCATAAGTGTGTGTGTGTGTTTCTATGTGTGTGTGTGTTGGGGGGGGGGGGGGGGGTTTCTATGGGGGGGGGGGTTGGGGGGGGTGTGTGTGTGTGTGAAGATGAAACTGAAAGGATTTCCAGGTTCTTCATGTAAATTTCTTCTCTGCTATCAGAGAAATATGCTAATGAGTAAATTTAAAGGTAAAGTTGAATATTTGCTGATAAAATGTTCCTTGTGTTTAATGTTTCCAGTCGTCTCCAGGTAACATTACATTTAAAATAAATGTATCTCCAGGTATTACATTTTAAATCAGTTTTTTTTTTAAAAAGTGGAAGTTAAAACGTTGGTGGATCAAATCTGTTCTGGTTTGACTTTCAAACAGCGTCTGATGTTCAGATCGAACATTTAAATGAGGAAACTTTTCTTTATCTCATCCATGTTCTACTGAGAAACCCAACAGAGTTTCATTTCCACCAACAGCATTTATAAAACTGCAACTTGTTGCTGAAAAGTTGAGGAACGTGATCCATAACTCCAGCAGACACTGAAGCCAAACGGAGGGGAAACCGGCGAGGCGGTGGAAGCACCACGGCTCAGAACGGAGACATTTTCCTTCTGGTTCCTGTTCCAGCTCTCTGAGGAAACTCCAAGTATCGGCTTTTCCCGGCGGGAACGCCGCACCTCACAGGAAGAGCTGGAGAGAAAAGAGGCAACACTTCCTCTGGACGAAAACTGAAGAAAACGAGAATCGATTCAGAGCAGCTTCAACAGGATCCATAGCAACGGATGAGAGGAAGAGGAAGAGGAAGAGTTTATCACTTTATCTGAGACGGCAACGAACGATTCTCTTCATTAAAGAGAATCAAAGCAGCAGAATCAACTTGTTGCTGATTGAATCAACTTGTTGCTGATTGAATCAATTTGTTGCTGATTGAATCAACTTGTTGCTGATTGAATCAACTTGTTGCTGACTGAATCAACTTGTTGCTGATTGAATCAACTTGTTGCTGACTGAATCAACCCGACAGACAATATTGTGGCTGACAGCGCTAAGCCCCGCCTCCTGGCTCTGATTGGTTGTTTCTAGTTAGCACTGAGAGGAAACAGAGGAGTTCAATCTTCTCACATGGTGACAGTTTCAACAAATATGTAAAAAAGTATTTATGACAATTGTTATACTTCAGCTTTCAGGGTTAGAGTGAAGAGCGTAGATCATCGGTAAATAGAGAGCAGCTCCTCTTCATCACCTGTCTGCTACAGCGATGACATCACTGCAGACGATACGCTTAGCAACATTTCTACAAATTTTGACATTTCTGTGCCAATTTGTAGAATATTTAGCCTAAAACTGTTTCAGTGCTGCCCTCTATGGGCTGAAGTCTGGCTACTGCAGTTGAATTAGGTTTAAAGCCATGTCACTGACGCCCCCTGGTGGCGAGTCGGAGCAGCGAGTTGCTCAGTTGTTGCAGTGACTGCTGCGTCAGAAATCGAATAAAAATCTCCAATAGCTGGTAAAAAGTTGCTAGTTGCTGTGATTTGTGAAAAATATGCTAAACATAGCAACAAAGTCGCTAAGTTGACAAGCAACCATCAGGTTTTTCAAGGTGGGTAAAAACGAAGCTCAGCTGATTGAATCAACATCAATCATCAATGTCCAGGTAAACATGGCGGGAAATCAGGACGCTGGAGCAGAAAGCGTTTCTGAAACAAGGCTGACGGCCGATTAGCTCAGAGGCGCTGCGACTCCGCCAGCCTGAAGCTGAATCTAATGAGTTAATAAGGATGAACCGGTTCTACGATGAACGGGTTCTACGATGAACCGGTTCTACGATGAACCGGTTCTACGATGAACCGGTTCTACGATGAACGGGTTCTACGATGAACCGGTTCTACGATGAACGGGTTCTACGATGAACCGGTTCTACGATGAACCGGTTCTACGATGAACCGGTTCTACGATGAACCGGTTCTACGTGCTGCTGAAGTTCATCAGGCAGACGGCGCTGGTTCTGTTCAGACACAATCATCAAGTCCCAGTTTGCTGCTTTAGCTGAATGAAATGCAGCGTCGGGTTTGTGCATAACGCAGAAATGTTTTTATTTCTAATGATGGGAGACAGAACCGACCCGACCCACTGACCTCCGTTTCATAAGGTCTAAGCTGTTGAGTAAAAACTACAATTCAGTTTATTATTAAATTAGTTTTAAGGGTTTCTAAGGAAACCCAGCGCTCACTCTCCTGACCAGCAGGGGGCGACAGCAGGCAATCACTTATGTCACTGACTTAACAGCAATCCCTCAGAATCAGAACCAGAACCAGAAACTGGTACCAGTACCAGGACGAGAACCAGAACCAGAACCAGGCTCAGTCTGGACCGACTGGAGGTTTGTGAAGACGGAACTGAGACACAAACAGAAGTTTCTGTTTTTGATAAATCAAGAATTTTAACTTTTACTGTTAATTTTTCTGGAATAAGTGAAAGTTTCAGAACCAATAGAACTGAAAGGAAATCAGATCAATACTGATCTGAAAGGAGTGTTGATCAGACCACATCAATAATCAAATATTTTAGAAAACGGTGAAAGGTTCTGCTGAACCCATTTCTTTTCTCTCATGAATGTGGGAAAGTTTGACTGGTTTTACTGGTGGGAGTTTTTATTGACTGAGTTTTCCCATGTGACTGAGCGTAACCGTGGCAACCGAGCATTGAGCAACATAGATGGTGATGCGTTCACATGCAATCATGGAAAAAAGACTTTTAATAACATGAGAATTTAAAGTTCCAAATGTTCTAATGAACTTTTTCCAAAGTAAATTTTCTTTGGCTGCATTTTCTCACCTTTGAAATTGTCTCTGCGTTGCATTATTTTTAGACTTGTGGTTTGAGATTTGTTATTCGGCGTTGTGCTGCTTCATTAGCACCTTGACCCCTCAGAATGAACAGAGCGACAGGAAGCTGATGACAGCAGCAGGTGGCGCCGTGTGAACCGCCAGGCAGCCGAACGGCGGCGGCGCCAACGTGACGCCGGCTGCAGCGTCTGGTCAGAACCAAACGTGTTGCTTTAATTCGTTTCTGTCCAGTAAAGATCCACACAACAGCAGCTTTCATGGTTGAACACTAGTTTAGTTCTGTTAGAACAATAAAGTTCATTAAATCTGAATTAAGTTCAGAACATCGGAGGGAAAATGTCGTCCAGTGTTTGTGGCTCTGCTGCAGTGAACTGAACTCCCTGCAGGAATTATTATTCAGCTGCATATTGTCATTTGGTTTAAAAATATTTAACTTTATTCTCAAAATTCTGACTTTTTTCTTTGAATTTTGACTTTATTCTCATAATTTTATGAGATTAAAATTATGAGATTTTGTCTTTATTCTCAGAAATCTGGATTATTTCTTAGTATTTTGACGTGTAATAATTTTGGCTTTAATTTTTACAGTGATTTCAGAATTTTGAGCAGAATAAATAAATAAATCTGAGTGATTTCATCTAACAGTGCTTGGAAATAAATTTTTTCCACAACAGGACTGAAAACATTTCTGCATGAAATGATGAACAGCTAAACATTAATGCAGCATCCAGAGGTTTTAATGACGTTAATAAAACCATCAGCTGCAGGGAGACAAACGGCTCAAAGAATTTCCAAACCTTGAATTTCACCCTAAGAAAAGCAAAATGTTTATGAAGGTTAAATGTTGAATGAATGTAATAGAGTAATATTTTCCACAAGGCAGTAATAAATAAAAGCCGAGTTAATTAATCCTGTGAGCTGAAGGTTTCATCACTGAGGATCTCTTCACGTCTTCAGAGGCACAAGCAGCACTTCCATGGTAACTGCACATCATCCTGGCTTAAGGTCTCTCCTCCTAAAGCCGTGAAGAAGTCATATTTTCAGCGGAGTAAATAATCCCTGGAACGTTCCCGTCTCTCTAACTGGGAGCGGATTAGAGCGCAGCAGGAAAATGAAAGTGTCTGTCGGAGCGAAGCAGCGGATCAGGAAACAGCAGAAAACCTCAGGATGGAGGGAAACTCAACGCATCTGGACACAATAAACATTTATTGTGTTTAATGTTTTCATCCATTTTACTCTGAAAACACAGAAATACTGAGGCTGTTTAACTCTGTTAATCCTGAGGAGACTCGTTTTCTGAACCCAGAAACCGAATGAATTCATGAGCAGCATTTACACTGAGCACTGGTTTATCTCCAGCTCTCTAACTGGGAACACTGGGAACATGCTGTCCATATCAGCAGCATCACTGGCTGAAGATGCTGGACGATAATACGTAATACTTCAGTTCACAGATAGGGGGCACTGTGGTCTTCTGCATCAGTTTTCCACCTGTGAAATGTTTTAACATGAACTGAATCGCTGTTGTGGAAACGGCTAAAAACGTATTCACACCCTTTAACATGTTCCTGATGTTCTGATGATCAATAACTGATGGGTGGTTCTGGATCGGGACCAGAACCGCCCGTCAGGTCCACGTCTGTCTCCTCAGGATATTTCCCAGAAGTCTTTGGTATCAGCAGGAAGTTTTCAGAGACGGTTCTGGATCCAGGCTGATCATTTGTACTGAGATCTGCTGGCCTACTTCCTGCTGCCAGGCAGGTTCTGTTCTTCATCCTTCAGTAATCATTTTCCAAAACCTGAAGCATTTTAGCCTAAAAAACAAAGAAACAAACTTTTCTGGTCATAAATCGTGAGGTGAATCATAAACACGTCTCTGGATCTGAGGATGTTTTCCTTCATCGTCCTTCTGAAGCTAAAAATCCTCCAACATGACAAACGAACATCAGCAGAGTGGAGATGATCAGGGATTAATTATTGATCCACCAATCAACGATCTGATAGCAAAAGGTGATTAATTAGTTTGCAGAACATGAACCATAAAACTGCCTGTAGATGAGTTCTGAATAAAGCAGATTCTTTTTTTTATTTAAAATGTTGATATTTTTTTACGTTTTGGATCAATTAGTGATCTGTTGTTTCAGAAAATGTTTTTTAAGCTAACGAGTTATCAGTTAATAAATTAGCTGATGATTACCTTAGTGATTGATTAATGATTAAGCCGATCAATCGTTCCTTCATTGCTGAATATTTGTGGCTATTTTTAAAAGAACATTAGCAGTAGTATTAATGTTTAGTCATTTTTAACATTTCTTTAAATGACACCCCAGAATGAAACGATCTTCACATCTTTGTTGTGTCGTTTCTTTAACCAATCCTTCCCCTCAGGCTCCCTCCATTCTTCTTGGCCTCATCTCTCTACTGCAGGGTCAGAGGTCAGCGGCGAGATAAGGGAATTGAAAGAGAAGCTTCTCTTACTGTGTCAGACTCTGACTATCCGCCGCACTGATCAGTTCTCTATCTGTCCCCTGCAGCCGAGATGAGCTGGAGTCTCTCACCGCCTGCACGTGTGGGTGTGTGTGTGTGTGTGTGTGTTTCTGTGGGTGTGTGTGTTTCTGTGTGTGTGTGTGTTGGGGTGTGTGTGGGGGTGTGTTGGGGTGTGGGTGGGGGTGTGTGTGTGTGTGTGTGTGTTTCTGTGGGGGTGTGTGTTTCTGTGTGTCGGGGTGTCTGTGTGTGTGTGTGTGTGTGTGTTGGGGTGTGTGTGTGTGTAAATCTCCAGTGTCCAAACAGAAGAACTGTTGCCCAGCAGTAACAATGACATTCTCAGAGTAGATTCACATTCCTGACGTTCTGCTGCCGGGTCAGCAGCGCCGGTCCGGTTCTGACTGAACGGACCGGCTGGTTTGGGAATCCCGGACCTAAACGATATTTTAAAATGATTTAGAGTCGACCCGGCATGTCGGCCAATTACGGAGCTTCCTGGTTCTTCACCATGGTAACAGGAAGAGGAGCACGGTCTCACTTCCATCATCACCTCCACATCAAAATGAATCATTATTCTGGAACACAAGTTAAAGTCATTAAATGTTATTTGCATCCAGTTTTTCTGACCGGCTGCCGGTCAGATTTATTAAGCTGCTTTGCTCCTTATTCTGCTAGCGCAGCAGCATGATGTGGAAACGTTTCAGACCTGGAAAAGAGCGAAGGATCCGTCCAGCATGTGCAGGAAACAAAGAACTTCTGAACACATTTAGTAATTATTAAATAATGAATAAAAAGGGTTGCAAAAGTTGATGAATTTCACAGATTTTATCATATTTAATCATATTCAGAAAAAGTTTCTCCTGGAACCTTCGTATTCGCGTGTTTCTGGTACGCCCGTTAATCTGACGCACAGCTACATCCACTAGCAGCAGTGATGGATGCAAAGCCGCTTCTCATTTCTGATTACACCTTGTTCCAAATTATTATGCAAATTGGATTAAAGTGTCATAAAGATTAAATGTTTTGCTGTGCTATTAAATTTATAGATGGTTTTGTGTATCTTTGAATCACTATCATTAATTTCAGAGTTGATCAGTTTGTCTGCTGAGCTCAATTAAAGGAAATCTACTTAAGAAGGATGTTCCACATTATTAAGCAGGCCACAGGTTTCAAGCAATATGGGAAAGAGAAAGGAT
>CAEGAG010207029.1:0-11504 GCA_903067065.1 Brachyrhaphis terrabensis
CCAAAGTGGCTCAATAATATTTAGATCTGGTGACTGTGCAGGCCATGGGAGATGTTCAACTTCACTTTCATGTTCATCAATCCAATCTTTCACCAGTCTTGCTGTGTGTATTGGTGCTAAAATGAGAGGTGTTTCAGTTTCATTGTCCAACCTAAAACAAAAGAGGTTTGGTCTGATTTAATTTCAGGCAGTGAGAAACAAATGTGTACGTGTCTTTTTATCAGGTGTACGTAAACTTCCGGTTTCAACTGTGCATTCTGTTTTGTTACCATTGTTTTCTGTAAAATAAATGAACTGTTCAAAAGAATTCTACAGTGGTGTAGATTCATAAAAACGTAAAAGTTGAATCATTAGTTGGAGCATTCACATCTATGAATTTAGAAGCGAGGCTGTAGAAATCCTGGTCTCTATTGCAGAGCTAAGAGTCACAGGAGGACTTGTGGTGTGAAAGGAGCAAGTGGTCAATAAATCCCTTTTAACAGTAAAGCAGATAGAAGGAAAATATAGATCACCACTGTCCCAAACGGTGAGTAAATAGCTGCACAGGCTTTAAGATTCATTCAGGTGAATGTTGCATCACCAGCCCACACTCAAGCCCATTCGACCACACTTCTGAGGTCACTAAGACCACATCACTAAGAATAGCCAGACTCAGGTCTTGAACTCTCCTATAAACCCTCCAGTCCAACCAATAGAGATGTATGACCGGAGGAAAAAAAACAAAACAAACTTGTGACGTCTCTCTACCAGCAACGACGTTTAACTGCGGTAACCCTGCTGCTGGCTGCAATGTGCTGGGATTATCTGGACTCTTTTAGAACAGCTCTAAATCTAATTAGACTATATGTCTCATCATCCCACTCTGTGCCCCAGTCATAAAGAGAAAGCGTACTCCTTCATAAAGAAGCCATTCTGCTATGGACCATTGCACCAATGTGACTCACACAATAATGTAATTTCATACTTTTAGTACTGTCAAAACACTTTGTGTAAAAGGCTTAGAGAATCACTCTGTGGTTTCTGCATATGTCAGTCAGTGTTGCTAAAGGCTAAATGAGACTCAAGTATAACAGTTAGACGCTTAAAAGTATTTATACATAGTATAAGCCTATATGTGTCAAGGTTTCCTCCAGTGTACTATAACCAGACTTTATTTGTGCCAGGGTAAGCATTGCTTAGTTTATTTATTTTAGTTGTTTTTTTAAAGACTTTACAGTTGATGTTTAGGTGTTGTTAATAATGTCTTCCAATAACACATAATTGCAATTATGTAAACATTTTTAACCCCAAAACATGGTAGACTCTGCATGACTGCCCTACTGCTCCTACCACTGCGCTTAGAAAGTTTTCTGGGGGAAACCCTGTGCGTGATGGTGCAAAGTTTAGAGCGAGTACAAACAATATAAATGAAGAAATTAGTGAATAAATGAATGAACAAACTACATGTAATTTGTCAGAGGATAAATATATGAAATTTTGCAATATTGATTGTGCAAAGTTTGGTGTACGTCTTGTCTTAAAACAACCAAGAATGTCAATTTTAGAGTCAAATAAGTCAGCTTTATACTTTTAACAGACTGGTTTAAAAAATATTAATTTCTTTATATTGTGATCTCAGCAGATGCAGGTAGGACATTATCTAATTAAACAGCCCGGTTTAAGAAAATAAGATATAGTAATCAATATGCTATTATACCCAATCATGTGTACAGTTGAAATGACTGCCATTTTTATGAGCTTCAGTTTCAAAAATGAGCTTTGAAATAACTTAGAATTTACTCGTAAACAAACAAATTAAAACTAGCTGACTTTTTACTAGAAAGATCTTTTTCTCTGCCTACTGAAAGTGCAAACAGTGCAAAAAGCAGTCGCCCCATAGCTTCATGTCACTGACATAATTACAATGCCAACAGGGCCTGTGCCTCTTTGGCTATCAGCGCTAAAACCCTGTGGCTCTTTTCATAGATAATAACCATGGTATTACCAACGTTATGTCAGTAACCACTCAACACATGTAGATATTGAAGAAAGAGTGACATGTTGACATGAGAGGAAAGAAGTAATCAATTACAGTTCCTCTACAGTGGCCACATCCTGCTAGCTGTTTGGTTTTGCAGCTTGCTACAAGAACAAACCTATGATGACCCAATTATAAATTTACATTCTATTCAAAAAAAAAACTGTAGCTGAAAACTGCTCTCTATAAATGTTCTTGCACACAATGAAACAGCAGTCAAATGACCACATTAGATTACAGTGCAGGAGTCACAAGATACCACTGTCACGACACACTAGCCAAAGCAGTAGAGGTGAAGAGGCCAGTTCCTTGAAGCTGCATGCATGGCATCACATAGGAAAATAAAGTTCTAAAAGGTGACTGTGACATGCTGTAGCTTCAGTTATACTCAAGAGACAACACCCTGTGGTAAACCACAACTGTACCACTCTAACTTCATGCACGTGTTTGTTGAAAGACACAAATAAATACAGTCAACTCTTATACTGAAACGCCAACAGATCAAATACATTTACACAAAGACTTATTTGAAGAGACTATGCATAAGTGTGCAATGAAGCAGTGTTGGTGAAAGGACGAGTAAGAGGGGGCTGAAGCTGATTATGAGCAGGTTAGTGAAAGGATGCTCAGTGGTGGTTTATTTTGCACAAGAAAGTCAGGGGAACTGGGTTAGAGGGCGTTGGCCCATTAAAAATAACTGTAAATGTACCACCAACCCTCCCCTCTGTTGCTTGTGCTTTTTTCACTAAACAATCACTTACTGTAAACTATGTTGTATGTAAAATATAATATAGGTGTCTGCATATGTGTGTGGAAGGGAGAGAATACTGAGTTGAACAGATGGTGACTGGATGGACAAACATAATCCTGGCATTACAGAGAAGACAAAAGCTTTATGAATGTATGAATCAAATCAGATTGTATATAATTTGTCTTGTAAAATGAGGCCTGGCAGTATTTTAATCTGGCACGGATACGCTGTTGCGCTGGTGCAACCCAGCACAAACAAACATGAAGTGTCCATGCTGATCACATTTGATGTCTGCAATAGTGTTGTTTCCAACTCGTCCTTTCGAGCATCTCCCCTCCATGGGGTTGCCACAGCAGTATCCCCAACGCCATTTCTGCATACACACAGTCTTGGAAGGTGTCTTAAACCGGATGGCCTTCCTGACACAACACCTCCTGATTATCCCGAGAAAGAATGGGAAAACCTAGGACCAGCCCACAATGGATTAGCTGCATCAAGAATAAAAACATTTGACATTTAAATTCCATCACTGACTTTGTTTGCTGTCATCCTTAGCATAAACGGTTTGATAACATAGTGTGACAATACAACAGTTTTCATTTGTGACCAGTGAAGGCACCTGCTAAGTGGGAATGTTTCCAAAATCAGCTGGTTAGATTAACATTTTATTAGATAAAATTGTCACTGGTTGTGAAATAAACAGATATATATGAACCATAGCAAGAAGATGATTTACTTTGATTTGTGAATGTCTGACCTCAAACTGCAACAACCAAAGCGTTCAGCCACAAAACTTGTATGGCAGCGTTACAGCACCACCTAATGTCCGCTCACTGTAGTAGGGTTAGATATGTCTTGACTGAAAGTTTTTAATGTTAAATACTCATGCCCCACAATTCATTCCTCTTCTTTAACTCTTTGTTGTGTTATTTTGAATGTTATTAATTTTTTTACTTTTTACTTAGTTTGATTATTTTAATTGTGTCAAGTGGTTTTATGCAAAGTAGTTTGTGGAACTGCTAGGTGTATAAAAATGTCTATTAAAAAGCTTGATAAATGTGTGGACTGAAGGCATTTTAATATGAAGAACCTTTTTGGTAGGAACTCTTATGTTACATGGAAGGTAATCATTAATACTGCTTGACTTTTAAAGAAAAAACAATGATTACACATTATTATGTATCACCAGCTATGTATTGTAGCTGACTTCAGGCCATTTTTATTTTTCATTATGTGGTTTTGTCTTCACCAAGCTTAAGAATTTAAATTTTCAGTTATGATTAACTTTGATATAGCTAGAAAAAATATTTCTAAAATGATGTTTTCACTTATTTCATATAACAGTATGCTATGTTCAGCTATGCTGAGGTTGTGTGTATTTATATATTTTTGCTATTTAGATAGTAGAGACACATGAACAACTGTGTTTTACCACTGAAGCATGTCTTTTTAAAATTTTTGGTCAAAAATGAAAATTTCCTTTCATCACATATTGTTGGTTCACAACAACTTATAAAAGCATAGTCCAAACAGAAATATCTAACAAAAAAATGTTGCCAGACATCTTTTTTTTTTTCATAGCAGACGGAATAAACTAAGACTAGGATTCTGAATCTAAAAACAAAAGAGTAAAACATCAAAGGAGACAATCTGTAAAAATGTTTTAACTATGTTGTTTCACATACATCTTAACGTTAACAGGAAATGTGAACTATAGATGAGTTTAACTAAGCAGTAAAGTACTAGGAATATTTAATCAGTTTAGCAGCCTTTCACCATAAAACTCTTCCTATTGTTATATAAAATCTAATATCTCCCTTCTAAGATAGTTAGTGGATTAAATTTCTAGCTTAGTCATATGTTTTGACCCTGGTTCTTGCAAATGAAAAAAGTGAGGAAAGGATGGGGTACTGCAGACTTTCTGCTTACTTACTTTTGAAGCAAATGAGAGAGCGCCAGCTGCACTACAACTAGGTGTTACAGGCATAATTTGTGATTATTTAACAGCTTCTACACTGTGAGCAATTTCCACATTTACATTAGGCCATATGCAATCTTTTCTAAAATATTAGATGCAGCAGAAACACAGTTTAAAAAAAAACACCCTGAAAAAGTCCCTGTAACTAAAAATGTCCACTAAGACTTTAATCCCATCTTTTAGTCAAATCCCCTGTGTGCTTCCACATGTAAAATTAGTTTTGATTATGTGAAGTTTCTGATCCCAACAAATTAGACATCGCTTTTTCTTTTCAGGCTGCTTTGATGTTGAAAGCTAATAATCACTTGCCCTTATGGGAGTTATAACAATGATCTTCTCCCTTTTGATCAAACTAAGTTTGTGTGTTACAAAATATCCACGCATTCAGACTATTTGCTATATATAACAGATAATGTCAGACATATTAAAGAAATATGCTCAAAAATAACATGAGCTTAGTTATGATTGGATCAAGCATGACATAAAAAACTTTAAGTTCTGGTGGTGTTCCCCAATGTGTGAGGAAAACAGCAAGCACTGCGCCTTTAATCAGCTCTCCTCCTAGTCTCACTCGCCGTGTTGCTCGCTTGTCTCTTCCCCATTTCGCTGCTTTGTTTTCATTGTCGCTCCTTTTTTATTTGGATCATGGCTGCTCATTCTACCGACGAACCGTTCCCTTTCCACGGGCTTCTCCCCAAGAAAGAAACCGGCGCTGCCTCTTACCTCACCAGGTTCCCCGACTATGACGGGCGAGGGGTGCTCATCGCTATCCTCGACACCGGCGTGGACCCCGGAGCCCCCGGCATGCAGGTGAATCTGCCCGGCTGCCTCGTGCTAGCGAAGACCGAGATGGTCGAAGCTAGCCATGCTAAAGGCCGGCGTTCCCAAATAGCACTATTATAGCAATTAGCAAATATCTTTTATGACAGCCAAGTACATTTAAAGTCTGTTATGGAAATTGTTTTCTTGTGCTTATAAATTTTGTTTCAGAGCTACACAAGCGGGCTTTAAACTATCTTTACATTTATTAATTAAGCATAAATGCTAACCGGGTAGCTAGCAACGTTTGTTCTTACGAAGTTGAAGTTGGTGTCCGAATCGTAGCTTTCAAAACCACTTAGAGCTTTTATTTGTTTTCTGGAGCACCTTTAATCAGCTCTGGCTCAAAGTACAAAGTACTCGGACTTTTCAAAGCTGACCTGGATTATTGTATGCAAAGGAAGAATAAATGTACAATTTGAGATCTGCCAAGCTTAATGTAGTTGTGACAACACTGAACAGGAGGTATGGCTATATATGTGCTTGCATTAGACGACCTAAAATGGGATCCAAAATGAAAGCTACTAAATACACTTTGAAAAATCAAACCTGTGAACCTGTCTGCACTGATTACAAGTTCTTTAAAATTGGAAACAACAAGTAAATTGGCCACTTTGGTACTTTCATTTTAGGATTATGATGTTTTATGTGAAACTAAATCTCCCATTTGAACCACGTTAGATCAGATGCAATCTAATCATTGTAGTCTTGATGTTATACCTGAAGGTTACCTTGAAGCTAAGGAACTGACCATGAACTGTTTAAAAGAATACAATGACTACAAAATTATACATGTTTGAGTATTGTTTACTATCTGGTTTATAATGTGTTCAAGATGCAAAAGCACCATTTATCTCAAATATCACAGCTGCACCATAGCAATGTCTAATTATTTTAAAGTATGGTTGGTCAAATACATAGCAGGTTCCTTTAAAAATTCATAAAAATATATATATTTTCTTAAACACAAATGATGTGCTTTCTATATTTGAACAGTAAACTCTCAACTCAGTTGAGATGAACTGTATTTGACACTTTTCCCCCCCTCAATATTGGAAGAAATAGGAACACATCTTAATGATGTACCCTTTTTTCTCATGCAGGTTTTTATTTACAATGAAACCTGCAAATTAAAACACCGAACTAATATTTGGATGGACGGAAATTGCAGTCATTTAAATATGATCAAGCAGCAATAAAACCCAAAATTATAGCTGGTCTTTGAATGCTGTTTTTTTTTTTTTTTTGCTTAGATCACAATACTCCTTCTTCTATTA
This sequence comes from Brachyrhaphis terrabensis, assembly GCA_903067065.1. NCBI lineage: Eukaryota > Metazoa > Chordata > Actinopteri > Cyprinodontiformes > Poeciliidae > Brachyrhaphis > Brachyrhaphis terrabensis. Next base: position 6,843 of record CAEGAG010207029.1, read on the forward strand.
TTATATTTAAACAAAACTTCAGTAAAACTTTGGAAGCTTCTAAGTTATTCAGACTAGTATGTGAATATTTTAGTGTGTTCTGACTATGCTAGTTTGTTAATGAACAAGGACTTGTCTAAATTTCTTGATCTATTTACGCTGTGTTTTGAACTGCATGTTTAGGTCACCACTGAGGGGAAACCAAAGATCGTGGACATCATTGATACAACAGGCAGTGGTGACGTGAACATGACCACAGCAGTGGAGCCCAAAGATGGGACAATCACTGGCCTCTCTGGAAGAACGCTCAAGGTTGGGGAAACACCATTATGATGTTCATATTTTTATTATTTGAATTCATAGCCACTTTCAACTGTGAAATTTTTTGTCTCGCATAGTGTCCTACATTAAAGTTAACTTTTTGGTGATCTCGTCTCTTGCTGTGTCTTATTATGTCTTTCAGATCCCTCCCGCCTGGGTCAACCCATCAGGGAAGTTTCGCATCGGAGTTAAAAATGGCTACGAGTTCTTCCCCAAGGCTCTTAAGGAAAGGATACAGGTAGGGAGATGTGACGATGATTGCTGCTCTAGTTCTGTCAGAGATTTGATGTTTTATTACTTTTGATGTGCAGAAAGCACATCATCAAACTCGCAGGGAGTCGTGGCACAGGCACAAGCGTTGGTGTTATTTTGACTGGCTAGAAAAGGCTGTGCATGGGGGGAAAAGTTCTGATTTGAATTTAGATTTCTACATTTTAGTAAATATTATCAACAGGGATTTGGTTTAGTAAGCTTCGTACTAAATCTGATATTTTTGCACATTTCTCCCTTTTAGAAAGAGCGAAAAGAAAAGATGTGGGACCCAGCACACAGAGCAGCCCTCGCTGAGGTCTGTCGCAAAACAGAGGAGTTCGACCTCGCTCATCCCACGCCCTCTCAGGTCAGATCCACAACACAGACTCTAAACCTAAAGGTCCTGCTTGCAGCGACATGCCTCTGCTTGGTGTGATGATTCTCATGTCTGGCTCTGACACATCCTTCATCTTCTCTCCTCAGATGGAAAAGCTGCAGAAGGAAGACCTGCAGTGTCAGTCAGAGCTGCTGGCATCTCTAGAGAAGAAGTTCAGTGATCCCGGCCCAGTGTATGACTGCGTGCTTTGGCACGATGGCGTCACGTGGAAGTAAGCCGGCTCTTGTTTATGTGCCCTCCTCATTATTTACTGGGATGCACAAATAGCATGTCTATCATTTCCATTGTATAAGACTGTTTTTGTTGTTTTCAGGGCGGTAGTGGACACATCGGAGTGTGGAGAACTGTCCCAGTGCACCGTCCTGGGCTCATACAGAGAGAAACAAGAATATGCCACTTTAGGAAATGCTGAGATGCTTAACTATTCTGTTAACATATACGACGAAGGAAACACACTCTGCATCGTTACCAGTGGAGGTGAGTTGCCCCAAAGCAGAATATAAGAAGTCTTTGTACCTTTCAGTCAGTTTAAATGCTTAATAGATTTATCACAGTTATTCCTGGCAAAAGTGCAAAATTGTTAAATGAAAGAATTGCCAGCATCTGATGAAGTCGACCAATATTTCATAACTCTGTGTTATCAGCTGACACACCACAATAAATAACTCAATTTACTTTTTAAAAGCTTCATCTAGCTTTTGTGATTAGCCTGACATCATTTTTAAGGAACTCACTTATACTGAAAGTAAAAAAACTTTTCAGTTTTTGTCCAAATATTAAGGTTGGTGTGACCCTGTAGCGATTTCGTATGGTGCATTTAGTGATTGAGACATGATATGAATTTTGAGTTTGTCTGGATGGTCAGGGTACATGAAGATGAAAATTTGCTAATTTCTCTGTGTGCTCTTAAAGGGGCTCATGGGACCCATGTGGCGAGCATTGCGGCAGGTTACTTCCCAGAGGAACCAGAAAGAAACGGCGTGGCTCCTGGTGCCCAAATTCTGGCTCTGAAGATTGGAGACACTCGACTCAGCACCATGGAAACTGGCACCGGACTCATCCGAGCGGTATTCCTTTAAAAAGATACCTCAACATTAAAGCTGCATGATGCATCAGAATCGAGACAGAAACAAATTATTAAATTTTTTAAATTCCAAGATTTCATGAATTCACAATATATGTGATGTGTTTTATGGGTTCTTATTGTTCTTAATGATTTAGCTTTATAAGGAAAATCTTATTTGTTTACAACTAATTTCTTTATAGTGACTAAATACTGGTTGTAAGTTTTCCTAATATTGTGCAGACCTACATAATGTATACATTAACAGACTTTTTTTGCACTAGTTCATTTCTGGTCTCTGTCTCTTTGACTGAAAGATGATTGAAGTAATCAACTATAAGTGTGACCTGGTTAACTACAGCTATGGGGAAGCCACCCACTGGCCTAATTCAGGGTAAGAATAGCAGAGAGGGTCTCTAATTTTCCTGGCGTGTGTTTTGTTTTAGCATGCTGTTGCTAAGTGTCGTGGACCACTTGCCTTTCAGGAGGATTTGTGAAGTGATCACAGAGGCTGTGCAGAAGCACAACGTGATTTTTGTGTCAAGTGCAGGAAATAACGGCCCCTGCCTTTCTACGGTCGGCTGCCCAGGAGGAACCACCAGCAGCGTTATCGGTACGTTCTCTAAACATGCTAAAAGAAGTTTTTGAATTTTCTTTACTTTTCCTCTAATTGCTGCTGTCGTCCCTGTAGGAGTTGGCGCGTACGTGACTCCAGACATGATGGTGGCCGAGTATTCCCTGAGAGAGAAGCTGCCCCCCAACCAGTACACATGGTCATCTAGGGGTCCCAGTACCGACGGAGCCCTCGGAGTCAGCATCAGCGCTCCAGGCGGGGCAATCGCATCCGTACCCAACTGGACGCTCCGTGGCACCCAGCTGATGAACGGCACGTCGATGTCCTCGCCAAACGCCTGCGGAGGCATCGCGCTCGTTCTGTCAGGTGTGTTCTGGATTGCAGGGTTAGGGTTAGGCTTTCAGAACTGAAGGTTCTGTGTGATTAACTTTTTTTAAATGAAAAAGGCCTGAAGCAGAGCGGGATCCCTCCCTCTGTTCCTGCTGTGAGGAGAGCGCTGGAGAACACCGCTCAGAAGGTCGATGACATTGAAGTGTTTGCACAGGGTCATGGAATAATTCAGGTAGGTTTTTTTTTTTTTTTACATCTTTTTTAAACCAATTGTATTTTTTTTTTGTAGTGAAGTAATTGCTTTGTTTCTCTCAGGTGGACAAGGCTTTAGACTACCTCACTCAGCACGCCTCATTACCCACAAGCCGCTTGGGCTTCTCGGTCAGCGTGGGTTCACAGAGAGGCATCTACCTCAGGGAACCGGCCCAAGTTCTTACACCTTCTGATCACGGGGTTGGAATTGAGCCCATCTTCCCAGAGAACACAGGTAGCACAACTGAATGGTTGGATTTAGTTTTACATCATTTTATCTATAGTTTCTATTTGTTTTTAATATAATCTGTTCTTTTTGTTAAACAGAAAACTCTGAGCGAATTTCCTTGCAGCTACACCTGGCACTAACATGTGCCGCCACGTGGGTCCAGTGCCCTTCCCATCTGGAACTGATGAACCAGTGTCGGCACATCAACGTCCGGATCGATCCCGTAGGACTGAGAGAGGGAGTCCACTATACCGAGGTGCGTAGAAGGCAAAATGGAATGAATGACGCTTAAAAAATTGTATCTTGTTTTTTAAATTGTTTTTAATTGTTTTTCAGGTTTGTGGTTATGATACAGCAGCTCCCACCTGTGGCCCACTATTCAGAGTTCCTATCACAGTTATCATCCCTGCCAAGTACGTTCTCACAATGTGTGGACTTGGTTTTTCTGACGTGGTTTTGGCTCTTATTCGTTTCTCCCTCTTTGCACCAACAGGGTGACCGATAGTCGTAATCAAGAGGTGCGATTCTCAGACGTCCACTTCAGACCTGGACAGATCAGACGCCACTTCGTCACTGTTCCTCAGGGAGCCTCCTGGGCAGGTCGGTTGCTCTGTGGTGGCAGCTGAGAATGTGTCTGACCAACGCAAGCTGCTGGTCACTTTCTCATATTTTCCAAGACATGTTGCTGAAGATGAATAAAATGGTTTGTAGTATAAAACGAAAAAGCTGATTATAATCCAGGATTTTCTTCAAAGTTTGAAAAAAAGTCCAATATTCTAGTAGATTCTTGTAGATTATTTGAAGTGGAGTTAATATATGTGGTTGTTCTGGAAGCGTACAAGGTAGACAGACCTTAAACACAAAATGAAAGTGTTCATGATGGTAGAGTATAACATTGCTAGTAGATATTAACAGTCTACAATTTCACATGAGATCGGTGTTAAATTTGATCCTGTTTTTTATTCAAGCCATCCAGTTTCTGTTACAATGTGGAGCTGAGTTTTTTAAGGTTTCCATTTTGTTCCAAGCAATATATCACAAAAAGTTTTCGCGATGAGTTCCTGAACGTTCTGTGATAGAAGCTGATTTCCGGATCCATTTTATCTAAGCAGGACATGACTTGTGTCTGTTTCCACTGTCGGTTCCACAACCCGCCTGTTGATGTAGATTACACCGTGTTCCAAATTATTATGCAAATTGGATTTAAGTGTCATAAAGATTAAATTTTTTGTTGTGCTATTAAATTTATAGATGGTATTGTGTGT